>CM059569.1:33820702-33930702 GCA_030386875.1 Morinoia aosen | reverse complement strand
TTTTAAAAAGGATGAATTACGGTTCTTAAAAAGGATAAATTACGGTTCTTAAAAAGGATAAATTACGGTTTTTAAAAAGGATGAATTACGGTTTTCAAAAAGTATGAATTATGGTTTTCAAAAACGAT
The DNA here is from genome assembly GCA_030386875.1 of Morinoia aosen. Taxonomy (NCBI): domain Eukaryota; kingdom Metazoa; phylum Arthropoda; class Malacostraca; order Amphipoda; family Talitridae; genus Morinoia; species Morinoia aosen. The sequence continues at coordinate 33,930,574 of CM059569.1, read as the reverse complement.
GAATTACAGTTTTTAAAAAGGATGAATTGCAGTTTTTAAAAAGGAAGAATTGCAGTTTTTAAAAGGGATAAATAACAGTTTTCAAAAAAGATGAATTACAGCTTTTAAAAAAGATGAATTACAGCTTTAAAAAAAATGAATTACAGCTTTCAAAAAAGATGAATTACAATTTTTAGAAAGGATGAGTTACGGTTTTAAAAAACGACAAACAGGTTCTCGAAACTGACTTACTGAAGCGACAGCTCATTCCAGCATTACCTTTTGTTGAAACCTACACCAAACAGCGCACGAAAAATATGATGACTATGCTGAATATTGAGTTACTCACTTTGTGTGTGGTGAGGCGTGATGTGGTGCGGGTGGTGTCTGTGGTGAGAGAAAGAGAACGATGTGAGAAATGTGTAGAGAATCACAATTGATGAAATTGAAATAGTAAATATACGAAACCAACGACACCAACTATGAACGATTTATTCTACAACAATTAAAAGAATTTTTTGAGACATGTTCTGCCGTAGGACATGTATTTATTTTCGTATAGGAAATGACGTAACTTTAATCGAAACTAAATCTACCGCTATAAAGTTAAATAGTTAAATAAATAGGGCCAGCTCGTCCGTAACCTTCCGTGTTTTAGGAATTATGATCACCCGAATAATGAAATTAATTATTTACCGTGTTGATGAAATAATTTGACACTAATTGTTAATATTTTATTGAAATAATAATTTGATAATTATTTTTCATTAATAATTATTTTTATAATTTGGGTGATTGTCCTTGAAGCAAGCAAAATATTGCCACTCCAAAAAAAATATTGAAATATTGTTGAAATATTACAACCCCAATCAGGGTTGCCGTATTGGGATCAGGGTTGACATAGTGGGATCACGGTGCATGGCCATATTGCGATCAGGGTTGACATACTGCGTCGTTGAACCGAACTCATGTTTGCAAATTGTATAGGACAATCCGGCCACCCCGATCCCACTCCGGCAACCCCGATCCCACTCCGGCAACCCCGATCCCACTCTGGCCACCCCGACCCCACTCTGGCCACCCCGACCCCACTCTGGCCACCCCGACCCCACTCTGGCCACCCCGACCCCACTCTGGCCACCCCGACCCCACTCTGGCCACCCCGACCCCACTCTGGCCACCCCGACCCCACTCTGGCCACCCCGACCCCACTCTGGCCACCCCGACCCCACTCTGGCCACCCCGACCCCACTCTGGCCACCCCGACCCCACTCTGGCCACCCCGACCCCACTCTGGCCACCCCGACCCCACTCTGGCCACCCCGACCCCACTCTGGCCACCCCGACCCCACTCTGGCCATCCCGACCCCACTCTGGCCATCCCGACCCCACTCTGGCCATCCCGACCCCACTCTGGCCATCCCGACCCCACTCTGGCCATCCCGACCCCACTCTGGCCACCCCGACCCCACTCTGGCCACCCCGACCCCACTCTGGCCCCCCCCGACCCCACTCTGGCCACCCCCCGACCCCACTCTGGCCACCCCCGACCCAACTCTGGCCACCCCCCGACCCAACTCTGGCCACCCCGACCCAACTCTGGCCACCCCGACCCCACTCTGGCCATCCCGACCCCACTCTGGCCATCCCGACCCCACTTTGGCCACCCCGACCCCACTTTGGCCACCCCGACCCCACTCTGGCCACCCCGACCCCACTCTGGCCACCCCGACCCCACTCTGGCCACCCCGACCCCACTCTGGCCACCCCGACCCCACTCTGGCCACCCCGACCCCACTCTGGACACCCCGACCCCACTCTGGCCACCCCGACCCCACTCTGGCAACCCCGACCCCACTCTGGCCACCCCGACCCCATTCCGGCAACCCCGATCCCACTCCGGCAACCCCGATCCCATTCCGGCAACCCCGATCCCACTTCGGCAACCCCGATCCCACTCCGGCAACCCCGATCCCACTCCGGAAACCCCGATCCCACTCTGGCAACCCCGATCCCATTCCGGCAACCCCGATCCCACTCCGGCAACCCCGATCCCACTCTGGCCACCCCGATCCCACTCTGGCCACCCCGATCCCACTCCGGCAACCCCGACCCCACTCCGGCAACCCCGATCCCATTCCGGCAACCCCGATCCCACTCCGGCAACCCCGATCCCACTCCGGCAACCCCGATCCCACTCCCGCAACCCCGATCCCACTCCGGCAACCACTCCAATTAACACGCCTGGAATGTGAAGGAATTCCTTCCCGCTCAATTCTGCACCCACACACCCCGAACATCGTCCCCGTGTATAAAATTGAACATCGAATTTAACGTTGTCTATAAAATTGAATAAACGGACTCGTAAATAAGCTGAAATTACGGTATAGACAAAACCATAGCTGAGGTTAAAGTAGCTAAAGTTCTAAAAATACTTTAATCTTGCCATTCCGACACCGATGTTTTTTTGCGGCAAAATGACTGTATGCTCCGTATCCGCCATACATCGGAGGAGCCACATCGTAACTGCCGTTAAAGCTATTCTTACCTGAACGTTATCTATGCTACATCTCGAAAACTAAGCATTTGCGAGCACAATTTCATTCGTGTACAACGTCTGCAAATCTACCATATTACCTATCTGTGGCAACGAGGTTATTGAAATCGTTGACAACATTAAATTCAATATTGACCTTCAAAATTGTCGAAGAGGCAAAAATTGCCTGAAAATCGAAGTTTGTTGAGCAGTTCACCTCATCTCAGCAGTTCATCATTTCCCAACAGTTCGTCATTTTCCATTCATCGTTTCCCAGCAGTTCACAATTTCCCAGCAGTTCACAATTTCCCAGTAGTTCATCATTTGGGAAATGTGTAGCGTTGGTCAGTAATCAATTTTCCACTTTTCGGTGCCTAGAAATATTAGATCTAAATAAACCATTTCTCTTCTGTGCACTTTCCGTCTGAAATGAGTATTTAACGAGTTATGGCGGTAGGTTTAGTTTCGTCTTTGATGACGAATGCTCTCGAATAAACAGCTACTTATCGATTTTTGAATTTTTGTTGATTGAATCATGGTAATAACATCAAAATATACAACTTTTCTTCTATACACTTTTTTCGTCATACGAGTATTTAACGAGGTAGAGCGGTAGGTTTGGTTTCGTCTTTGATGATCGGGCTGGAAGCGAAACTTCATTGCAGCATTGCCATACCACGGGATCGATGAATTTCTTTCCGCTTCAAACACTGGAGTTGCGGTAAGTCATTTACCGCTATAACTTGTAAAATATTCATTTACGATGGAAAGTGCATAGAAGAAAGCTTGTTTATTTCGATCTAATTAACTACTATTAGACACAGAAAAGTGAAAAATCGATTAGGTACTGACCAACGTTACACATTTACCCCTCATTTCCCATCAGTTCACAATTTCCCAACCTTTATTCTTGTAAAATTAAACATCAAGTGACTCTAAAAATAAATGGATATATAGCTACTTCCAATACGCTGATTCGTAGAGTTCACCACAAAAATTGATATATTTCTTCAGTGTACTAGTACATGAATACTTGAATCACGGGTACTATTAAGATGGCATATTTCATTATTCGGTAAATCTGAAGGAGATGACAGTTGTCGATTTTCCACTTTTTGGTGCTTGAACCTAATTAATTGAATCAAAATAAACAAGTTTTCTTCTATTATTTTTTCGTCTCAAATGAGTATTTTACGATTTATAGCGGTAAGTTTAGTTTCGTCATTGATGACGAATGCGCTCGAATAAACAGCTACTCATCGATTTTCGAATTTTTGTTGCTTGAAACATGGTAATAACATCGAAATAAACAACTTTTATTCGATACACTTTTTTCGTCAAATGAGTATTTAACGAGGTATAGCGGTAGGTTTGGTTTCGTCTTTCAAGACAGAGCGCTGGAAGCGAGACGCCATTGCAGTATTGCCATACAACTCGATCAAAGAATTTCTTTCCGCTTCAAAGACTGGAGTTGCGGTAAGTCATTTACCGCTATAACTAATAAAATACTCATTTGAGACAAAAAGTGCATAGAAGAAAACTTGTTTATTTCGATCTAATTAACTATTCTAAGGCATCGAAATTTACAAAATCGACAACTGTCATCTCCTTCAGATTTACCCTTTATTCTTGTAAAATTAAACATCAAGTGACTCTAAAAATAAATGGATATATACTTCCAATACGCTGATTCGTCGAGTTCACCACAAAAATTGATATATTTCTTCAGTGTACTAGTACATGAAGACTTGAATCGCGGGTACTATTAAGATGGCATATTTGTTGTTCATCCACATCTGAAAGATTTATTCTAGGGTAATTCATCAAATATCGAACAGAAACCACGTGTGTCTAGAAACAACCTTCATAAATCGGTAACTTTTGCTCTGAATAACTGTTGCGGGCCTCAAGATTATTCTTGAACAGTTGCCTTCTTGTTCTGTGATGTCGCTTTAAAGACAACGTAGGTTGTTGGAATTTATTTATTGTTCTAAAAATCGAATTCTTTAATAACATAATTTCATCAATATCGAACATGAATCGAACAAGAATTTTGATTCGAACAGGATGGTTTGTCAATTAGTTCTCCTCGTATGGAACATTTGTTAGACTATTAGCACGCCACGTATGTTTGTCTATTAGTTCGCCTCGTATATTTTGTCCATTAATATGCCTCGTATGGTCTATCTATTTGTACACCTCTGATAGTTTGTCTATTAGTACACCTCGTATAGCTTGGCAATTATTATGCCTCATATGGCTTTTCTATTTGTACACCTCTGATGGTTTGTCAATTAGTACTCCTCGTATGGAACTTTTGTTTTAGGACGTCCTATATTAAGAAACTTTTTAAAACCCAATATGTTGACATGTATCTCATGTGGCCACTTGGAAAATAAACGTTTTTCTTTCATTCATTTTTTTCTTTGGTGCACTGGATTTTCTTGGAAATGCTCGCGGTGGCACAGCGGTTAAGGGATCGGACTTGTATGTTGGAGTCGCGGGTTCGTATCCCGGCGCTGGCGCTGTGATTTTCCCCGTTGGGTATAAGGGAAAGCTCAAGCACAATACCCCACTCGACCCAGGTGTCGGAAATGGGTACCGGCTTTACGGGGGAACCGTCATGGTGTCCTATATATAGTGTTAGTTATAAGACATTTGAAAAGCCAATGCTTAAGATCATTTTTATCAGGCTTGATTGGAGATAAAGCATCCCAAAGATGCCGGTGTTTGTTTTGTTTGTTTGTTTGTCTGTTTGTTTGTAATAACTGTCTCATTACTTATTTTCAAGATGCATTTGAATGGAGAGTTATCAAAATTTGAATATGATGTCGATGTTTCATTTGCAGTGTTTGTTGAACCATCAATGTGATCATCAACCTGTGTGACCTTTTTTGGAGTAGAGTGTAAAGCAATCGTCAAAGAATTATTATTGATGCTTGCATCAATTTTCTTGGCAAGGGATTGATCATCAGTAAATGTAGCCAGACGAATCATTGATGATCTTGAGGGCCTTGGAACACCAGCAGCTGATTGGTAGCCCCTCACCAGAATTCCCATCTTCAACTATTCAATGTTATCAAGCGTTAACACATTATTTTAATGAAATAAAACAGGCGTTCAATAGATCGATTCAGTTATTTAAAAGAATTAAGAATCGAAAAGCCTTGTTCGAGGCATAAATTCATGATTTTTAAGGAATTTTGATTCGAACACCTTTGTTCAGTATTTAATACTGACATGAAAAAGGAACTGAATGTCGAACATGGAATAATTGTCAAGTTTTTGGCGGAAAAGAAAAAAAAACAGCAACAGAACATCATATGACAACACTACTCTCTAGTTATGACCGGAGGTTGACGGTGACCCAACAACAATTAAACCGTCGCAATTTTCCCGAGGTGCGTAAGATTTTTCGAGTGAAAAAATTCGACCAACTTGTAAGGGTCGTACAGAAAATGCGTTCGCAACCGCTGGTAGCAGTTTGCAGCTCACAGAAATGAGTTTTTATCACTAAAATAGGAGTTTTAGATGTAAGATCACTGGCACTGAGCAAGTTTGGATGCTTACTAAATTTATTACGCGCATATTTCCAAAGTTGTTCGATAATCAGTTCAGTTCGATATTTGATGAATTACCCTAGGAAGATATCGAATTCCGTCAGTTTTGACGGACCGTGTACACTATAGCTATTAAAATATTTAATTAAAGTTTACACTATTACCGTGTACACTATTTTAATTAATGAAAGCCTATATAGTTGACGGTATAGTTGACATTATTCCTATATAATTGACAGTGAAGAACAACATCCGTCAGACTCACCTGGACGTCGAACACCTCAGCTGAGCAGCCAGGTGATGCGCTGGTAAATGTTCGCTTTAAGACACAATTGTATTATTCCTCAAATACTTCATTTAAATACTTATTTTTCGACGTATAAACTCGCATACAAGCACACTATTTGAATTGTTATCTTAGGAGTGATATTTTTAAGCGACTTGTAAAATGAAATGTTGATTTATAAAAGACGTTGGGTAATTTTAGAAGGCCGCTCTCTATGCCAAGCACTTATCTACTATGTACGCAACGGCACAATTAAGTTACATACACTAGCAAGCTCTTGAGAAGATTGGAAACATTTCACATATTTTCCAAGTTGCCCTTTGTCAGTGTGTCAAAATTGACAGATGTCGCCTGTCACGGTTGACATAGCCGCACGCAACACGCACACACGGACCCCATGTACACCGACGCTACTGCGGAAACGGAATTCTTGTTCTTTAGATCCAGTAACGCGGATTTTTGCACATTGAAATCTCCAGGGCTATATATTAGGGTATTAGAGTATTAGGAGTTTACTTGGTATTTATTGAAATCTCCAGGGCTATATATTAGGGTATTAGAGTATTAGGAGCTTACTTGATATTTATTGAAATCTCAAGGGCTATATATTAGGGTATTAGAGTATTAGGAGTTTACTTGGTATTTATTGAAATCTCCAGGGCTATATATTAGGGTATTAGAGTATTGGGAGTTTACTTGGTATTTATTGAAATCTCCAGGGCTATATATTAGGGTATTAGAGTATTAGGAGCTTACTTGATATTTATTGAAATCTCCAGGGCTATATATTAGGGTATTAGAGTATTAGGAGTTTACTTGGTATTTATTGAAATCTCCAGGGCTATATATTAGGGTATTAGAGTATTAGGAGTTTACTTGATATTTATTGAAATCTCCAGGGCTATATATTAGGGTATTAGAGTATTAGGAGTTTACTTGGTATTTATTGAAATCTCCAGGGCTATATATTAGGGTATTAGAGTATTAGGAGCTTACTTGATATTTATTGAAATCTCCAGGGCTATATATTAAGGTATTAGAGTATTATAGGAGTTTACTTGATATTTATTGAAATCTCCATAACTATATATTAGGGTATTATAGTATAAGGGTATTAGGGATACATTTATCATTTGTTGAAATTTCCCGGGTTATTGATTAGGGAGTATTCTTTTGGTATCAGGTTATTCGAGATTTATTTATTAGATATATGAATTTCCAGGAATATGTATTAGGGATTATTTGTAAAGGGTATTTATGATTTTCCCTAATATTATCTGTCATTAATAAATAATATTAGGGAAGTATTTACCCTGCAACTATTTATTAGGGATTATTCATTAGGGTATTTAGGATTTTCCCTAATATTATCTATCATTAATAAATAATATTAGGGAAGAATTTACCCTGCAACTATTTATTAGGGATTATTCATTAGGGTATTTATGGTGTTCCCTAATATTATCTATCATTAATAAATAATATTAGGGAAGTATCTACCCTGAAATTATTTATTAGAGTATGTATTTCACCCAGGGCTTATACAAATAATTTCAATCCTGACTTAATCACAGTCAGTGGTAATCATGGTCAGTCAGCAGAAATCTTCGCCCAACCTGATCATGACCCAGAATAATTATGGCCAGTTTCCTGTGTTGCAAGGTTGTTGGTCAGAACTATGATTAGTCATACTGATCTTCAGTCATTATCGCTGTCAGACGTAGCCATTATCACTCATAATCATTATCAGACAGTTATAATTGATCATTGTCATTATCATTCACAGTCGTTATCAGACATAACCATGATCAGTCACAGTCGTTATCGGACATTACCATGACCAGTCACAGTCGTTATCAGACATAACCATGATCATTCAGAGTCGTTATCAGACATAACCATGATCAGTCACAGTCGTTATTAGACATAACTATGATCAGTCACAGTCGTTATCAGACATAACCATGATCAGTCACAGTCGTTATCGGACATAACCATGACCAGTAACAGTCGCTATCAGACATAACCATGATCATTCACAGTGTTATCAGATATAACCATGACCAGCCACAGTCGTTATCGGGCATAACCATGACCAGTCACGTGTCAAAATCCCCGTCACGACTACACAAAAAAGTTCATTTAACTCGCAAAAACCCATCACTGAAGCTTCATCACTACCAACAACATGAACAACAACTGAAAAAGAGGCAAACCCCAGCATAAACGTTTCCATTGAACACACACATATATACATAGAAAGCTTCATCACCACTACAACAATCTAATAACATCAATAACAGCTAAAACGAGGCAAGCCCTACCACTAAAACCAAGCAAAAAAAGTAAGCAATAAATTAGAGCACACCTGGGCCGACGGCTCGGCCCATTATGACGCTCCAATTGAAACCCTTGAGACAAAACTGCTTCATCGATCACTCCTGCATATTTCCTTTGCCTTCAAGTCCAGCCGCGCTGGTGTATCAAACAAAGAAATATTCACGGGTCGATTTTACGCCAACCGAACCCAAGTCCAGGCAAGGTTGATATAAATTACGACCTCTTTTATTTTCATTGGTTAATAACTCAGGCGAGGAGGCGAGTCGGAGATCAGGATTTGGCTTAGAAGCACCCGCTCAACAGATGGAGGTCTAAATATAGCACTATTACATTCTGAAGTCTTATTATCGAGGTATTCGATCCACCGCCCCTCCGCCGCCCCCTCCCCCGTATCGCCGCCCCTCCCGTGTAGCAGCCCCTCCCGTATATCAGTTCCCCTCCCGTATTTCAGCCCCACCCGTATAACAGCCCCTCCAGTATAACAGCCCCTCTAGCATCGCCGCTCCTCCCGTCCCGTATAGCAGCCCTTCCCGTATCGCAGCCCCTGCCCCTCCCGTACAACAGCCCCTCCCGTATAAGAACTCCCCTCCCGTATAACAACCTCTCCAGAATAACAACCCCTCCCGTACATCAGTCCCTCCTGAATATCAACCCTCCCGTATAAGAACTCCCCTCCCGTATAACAACCTCTCCAGAATAACAACCCCTCCCGTACATCAGTCCCTCCCGTATAAAAGCCCCCCTCGTATAACAGCCCCTCCCGTATCCCCGTATCTCAACCCCTCACGTATCACCCCCGCTCCTTTCCCCCCTTCCCTACCCCCCGCAGCCGGGGTAACTGATGGCGCTCGTGCGGGTCGGTGTCATAATGAAGCCATTAACGAAAGTTCGAACACTTCGTTAGAATAAAGAGGCGGGCCGCGGTACGGCGGGCTGTCTGGCGCCCAATTACCTAATAGTTAAGGAGCTAGTTAGCCCCGCCATATTAGTGCGGCCCGCGTGTAGTGAAGACATTAGTGTGTGATTTGAGGCGTGTGAACACACGGCAGACTCTTGCCTTTAGCTTTTTAAGAATACACGCCGGTTTTTGTGTGCGTTCTTTGGAGTTCGTGTGTGTGTACGTATGTATGTGTGTGTGTGTGTGTGTGTGTGCGTGTGTTTCTATGCTGAAATTTTCCTAATACACGAGGAATTTTGTGTGCGTTTTTTGAAGTCCGTATGTGTGCACGTTTGTATGTGCGTGTATTTTTATGTTAAGGTTTTCCTAATTCATGTGTGTCTTTGTGTGCGTCTGCGCGTTTGGAAATTCACATGTGTGTACGTTTGTGTGCGCGCCTACACATGTTTGCATGTAAGTCTACGCGGGTGTTCCGAGACGAAGTGTTGCATAGGGGGGTGTGTACGTTTGAGTGTGTACGTGTGAGTGTGCACGTATGAGTGTGTACGTGTGAGTGTGTACGTGTAAGTGTGTACGTGTGAGTGTGTATGAGTGAGTGTTTATACTCAAGTAATAATTCCTTAGAATATTTTTCTTACCAAAGAACACAAAAGTGTTTAAACAAAAATTAATGATTTATTCAACTACTATGAAAAATTCGGCTTAAGAATCAAAAAACGTGAATTGAATGCATCAATTTTATTTTTGAAATTTATATAAGATAATTATGCTGTCCCTTCCTTATGATTGCCCTTCATTATGCATGTTTTGTGTCAAATACATGGACACTTTTTTGTTCAGTGTGATGCACATTACAGGGGTCAATATACAGGGACTAGTCAACCCAACAGGGATTAGTCAACCCAACAGGGATCAGTCAACCCAACAGAGGTTAGTCAACCCAATAGGGATTAGTCAACCCAACAGGGATTAGTCAACTCAACAGGGATTAGTCAACTCAACAGGGATTAGTCAACCCAACAGGGATTAGTCAACCCAACAGGGATCAGTCAACCCAACAGGGATCAGTCAACCCAACAGAGGTTAGTCAACCCAACAGGGATTAGTCAACCCAACAGGGATTAGTCAACTCAACAGGGATTAGTCAACTCAACAGGGATTAGTCAACTCAACAGGGATTAGTCAACCCAACAGGGATCAGTCAACCCAACAGAGGTTAGTCAACCCAACAGGGATTAGTCAACCCAACAGGGATTAGTCAACTCAACAGTGATTAGTCAACTCAACAGGGATTAGTCAACCCAACAGGGATTAGTCAACCCAACAGGGATGAGTCAACCCAACAAGGATTAGTCAAACCCAACAGGGATTAATCAACCCAACAGGGATAAGTCAACCCAACAGGGATAAGTCAACCCAACAGGGATTAGTCAACCCAACAGGGATTAGTCAACCCAACAGGGATTATCCAACCAACAGGGATTAGTCAACCCAACAGGGATTAATTAACCGAATTGTAAAGGTTAAATATGAGGTTAAATTTTAAAAAAGCTGCCTGATATTATCTGCAACTTAATATTAAAATGGAGGGGCTGTAGTTCAATATTGAATCATTTTCATGTGTTATTACTGCATCTTATTTTACTCATTATTTTGAATACTTAATTAATCATTAGTTTGATGTTGTAATTTCAAAATCATTTTTTTCACGATATTTATAATAATATTTAAAAGGGATATTAGGATTTTTAGTTATCCATTGACCGCCCAATTACTGTTTTCACTACATGTTATATTGTACATAAATTCAAGTGTTCTATTCTTTTTTCTTACTTTACTTAGCTATTGAAAGTCCCATTTTTAATTTAGCTTCCACGCTTATGTCTTTATCTCCCCTGTATAATTCGTCACATCTCAATTCTTTAGGTTTATTCTGATTTCTTCTCACTTCCCCTCGCTTTTTTACACATTCACTAACTCTCCCTCATTTTCCCTTACTTCCCCTCACTTTCAAACACATTCACTAACTCTCCCTCATTTTCCCTTACTTTCCCTCACTTTCTTACACATTCACTAACTCTCCTTCATTTTCCCTTACTTCCCCTCACTTTCAAACACATTCACTAACTCTCCCTCATTTTCCCTTACTTTCCCTCACTTTCTTACACATTCACTAACTCTCCCTCATTTTCCCTTACTTCCCCTCACTTTCTTACACATTCACTAACTCTCCTTCATTTTCCCTTACTTCCCCTCACTTTCTTACACATTCACTAACTCTCCTTCATTTTCCCTTACTTCCCCTCACTTTCAAACACATTCACTAACTCTCCCTCATTTTCCCTTACTTTCCCTCACTTTCTTACACATTCACTAACTCTCCCTCATTTTCCCTTACTTCCCCTCACTTTCTTACACATTCACTAACTCTCCCTCATTTTCCCTTACTTCCCCTCACTTTCTTACACATTCACTAACTCTCCTTCATTTTCCCTTACTTCCCCTCACTTTCTAACACATTCACTAACTCTCCCTCATTTTCCCTTACTTTCCCTCACTTTCTTACACATTCACTAACTCTCCTTCATTTTCCCTTACTTTCCCACACTTTCAATTACGTTTCGTGATTTTTCCTGATTTTCCCTCTTTTCCCTCTATTTCAATTCACTTTACCTCATTTTCCCTCACTTCCCATCATTTTTTTCTTATCTCTCTTATTTTCCCTCTCTTTGCTAAACTTTCCTCTTTACTTTTCCTTTTCTTCCTCTCGTTTACCCTCCCTTTCCCTCCCTTCCCCTCACTTTCTCGCATTTTCCCTCGTTTTCCCTCACTTTCATTCACTTTCACTCCCTTCAAAAGTCACACCACCACAGGGTCCCTCTAAAACTCTACTGTGTCAGATCTACTAAGTAAAATTAACGCAAGTCCAAGTTATGCTACATTACCAGATCATTCACTCAATAACCAAAGCTCAAAGTCCAATATTAACTAAAGACCCAGAACTCAATAACTAAAAACTGCTTCAGTAAAATAAGGTTATGTAGTCCAAACTTAACACTTGGAGAGCGACGTGACTCACCGGTGGCTACTGAGAGAATTTTCATAATGCTGCTGACCGACCAGCGGGCACTGACCCAATTTTCGTAAATACTTGATGAAAGCTAAATATGGGTACATTTTTTTAATGTTCGTTATTTTGTAAATTGTTCTCTAAAAATAGCTCTAATTTGTGTTGAATATTGAACTTGAGCTTAACCCATCGCACTTAACGACTAAACCCAATAACTTACATCCAAGCTCAACTAAGGTAATTCAGTTCGAAGTAACCCAACACCTTAAGTCTGAAATGAAGCTAAAAATGAAAAAAAACACTCGATGAAATGGCAATAAAATTAAGTGAGTGACATCACGACGCTTTCGGCGGCACAACACAAAATCGAGAACACGAAAATCCTAAGGAAGCCAAACATCGCAGTTATTAACCCCACGACCCACTTCTGTCCCCCACGGGCCCCATATCTCCCCTTTTCAAGCATACCCTCACCCCATATAGTCCCTACTTATACCTCCCCATATAATCGCAATTCATACTCCCCTCTATTCCCCCATTTCCCCCATCATCTCCCTCTTCGTACTCCCCACATTTATTCCCCATTCTTACCTCTCCGTAGCATCCCTTTTTATACCCCTATCTATTCCACCAAATCCCCCTTCTATTCCCCCATTTCTACCCCTGTGTTCCCCTCATTTATCCCCCATATGATCCCCCTTACACCCCCTATCTATTCCCCCAATTCCCCCCCCAATGGGGAACTTCGATTCTCTGAGGCAATCCCACAGATGACTGCACTGCAATAGCGTCTGTATTGCGCCATACAGCGCCTGTATTGCGCCATACAACGCCTGTATTGCGCCATACAGGGCCTGTATTGCGCCATACAGAGCCTGTATTGCGCCATAGAGCGCCTGTATTGCGCCATACAGCGCCTGTATTGCGCCATAAAGCGCCTGTATTGCGTCATACAGCGCCTGTATTGCACCATACAGCACCTGTTTTGCGCCATACAGCGCCTGTATTGCGCCATACAGCGCCTGTATTGCGCCATACAGCGCCTGTATTGCGCCATACAGCACCTGTATTGCACCACACAGCGCCTGTATTGCGCCATACAGCGCCTGTATTGCGCCATATTTCAATACATAAGTGTAATTATGAGTAAACCAGAACATTTACTCGGGAAGTTCCGGGTTTGATGGAACATGGGTTTAATGGGTTGAATTTACTCGTGGGTTTGATGGAACATGGGCTCATAATGGGTTGAATTTACTCGTGGGTTTGATGGAACATGGGCTTAATGGGTTGAATGTACTCGTGGGTTTGATGTGAAAATCCACGTGGAACTCTCGCCATGTGCTGAGTCACGCACACACAATGCGCTAAGTACACACGTGTGTGCGCGTCGTCGCACATGTATACTCGATGTCGTAAAAAATGTTTTTTTGCTCCAATCAGTCCGTGTGCAGAACATTACTGCCGTGACTGTGCAGCGCAGTGTACATCTGTTCGCCATGTACGTGTACGTTAACTGGATCATGTACGTGCGCGCTTCAATGTTTACATACTGATGTACGAAACTGCTGAATTACGTACATGTTCCAGCACACACGGCACGCGCTACATGTGTACAGTAAAACGTACACAGTTTTCTTTTCCCCTCTATCTTCCATTATTTACTTTGTGTACGTTGCGTTGGCTGCTTCCGTACACTGTAATAAAATTCAGTACAGTGTACTGTTCCCTTGGTGTCCCCAGTACACTGTAACATTATTCCGTACAGTGTACTGTTCCCTTAGTGTTCCCAGTACTCTGTAACATTATTCCGTACAGTGTACAGTTCCCTTGGTGTCCCCAGTACACTGAAACAATATTCCGTACAGTGTACAGTTCAGTGTCGCCAGTACACTGTAACAACGCAGTACGCAGCAATAAACCTAAATTAACCCTCGTAAATACCGTCCCTCATTTTAACCCTCATTTTTGACCTCAAACTCCCCTCGCAGTGTTGCCACACAGCTCTCAGTTTTACCGCAAGTTTGCCTCCACTTTCTCATAGGTTTTACCTCGAGCATCCCTGGGGTTTCCCCCTAGGTTCCCTCTAGCGACTTCCCTCGCCCAGATTGGCGGGATTCTAGCGGTAAATCCGCTGAATTGAGCGGGTGATCCCTCTGATGGGCGACCACCTCAAATTACACATCGAGCTTCATAAAATTCATGAGGGCCTCATGATTTAATATGAAGCTGGGCCTGGCTGCTGAGCCTCTCTAGGCCTCTGGTCTTAGCCTGCCACGCACGCACGCACACACACACACACACTCGCTTCTCCAGTGCACACACACACACACACTCACTCCTCCAGTGCACACATACACTTCTACAGTGCAAATATACGCTTCTACAGTGCACACATACACACACGCACACACTCGCTTCTCCAGTACACACGCACACACACTCACTCCTCAAGTGCACACATACACTTCTCCAGTGCAAATATACGCTTCTCCAGTGCACACATACAGACACGCACACACTCGCTTCTCCAGTATTTGAACATGGGTGTGTACACACGCACACACACACTCACTCCTCCAGAGCACACATACACTTCTCCAGTGCAAATATACGCTTCTCCAGTGCACACATACACACACGCACACACTCGCATCTCCAGTTCACACACACACATACACACTCACTCCTCCAGTGCACACATACACTTCTCCAGTGCACATATACACTTCTCCAGTGCACACATACACTTCTCCAGTGCACACATACACTTCTCCAGTGCACACATACACTTCTCCAGTGCAAATATACGCTTCTCCGGTGCACACATACACTTCTCCAGTGCACACATACACTTCTCCAGTGCACACATACACTTCTCCAGTGCAAATATACACTTCCCCAGCGCCAACACAGCGCCGCAGCAGCGCACAACGCCGTTATACTTGAGAAATTCACCCAAGGGACCAGGTTTCATTTGAGTTACAAGTACTTGCACCCAAGAATAGCTTAGGAAAAAGCTTCTGTAGTTTAGAAACAGCAAGTTAGTAACGAAGAAAATGAGATCGATAACAGATAGCAAAGATGGTATAAGAACTTAAATCGGAAATGAAGCCAAGAAACATACAAGTTCCGAAGGCCTATATAAATATGCGATAGCCATAGTAGTATCTTCCCTAGGGGAATGTACATCGCAGAAGAATCCCTCCATGTGATTATTTAAAACATTTTGTTGTCTACTTGCTTTGATTGTTTCTTCGCTTCTTTGCTTGTTTGCTTGCTCACTTTTTCTAATTTTTTGTTTGTTTGCTAGGTCAGAATTTTCATTTAGAATCTGAAAGTTCATTTGACAGAACAAACGTAACTATTTCAAATGAAGTCCTGATTTGACCATAAAGGTTCTTTGTATTTTACATATTTTTCGTACAACAGCCTACATCGCGTTATAGACACACTATATATGTGTGCAATAGCTTTACGATCATATTTGCCAAAAGACCTGCGCTCTAAAAAGTGCTATATCTTAAAAATTTATTTACTCGAGTGAAAAACCTCATCAATGACATAATTTCAGGTTCTCAAATAATTTTCAATTTGTTCATCAAACTATATTTTAAATGTTAATTACAGCGTCAGTCCTTGCATAAGTCGGTCAGATTCGGCCCAGTTTAGGCGCTATTTCACGGCGCAGAAAAAATTAGGTCTAAGTCCGACGGAGCGTTCATCTGATCTCATGATTCTCGACCGCCATTATGGGCATAAAATTCCTGAGCCACAAATGCCGAAGCCACGCCGAAATTAGAAAAGAACTTCAAATTGGTCATGCCATGGCGTTCTCGGCTGTGATGGCGTGAGGGGCTTTGGAGGAGCAGTCAAGTTCTTAGGGTAATTTATCTAGCGCAGTGAAGTTCTTAGGGTAATTTATCAGGAGTAGTGAAGTTCTTTGGGTAATTTATCAGAAGCAGTGAAGTTCTTAGGGTAATTTATCAGGCGTAGTGAAGTTCTTAGGGTAATTTATCTGGAGAAGCGAGTTCTTAGGGTAATTTATCTGGCGTAGTGAAGTTCTTAGGGTAATTTAACTGGCGTAGTGAAGTTCTTAGTGTAATTTATCTGGCGTAGTGGAGTTCTTAGGGTAATTTATCAGGCGAAACTGGGCTTTATTCGAGTTCTAAGGGTAATTTATCAGGAGAAATTGGGCTTTGGGGAGTTCGTAGGTAGTTTATTAGGTGCAAGTTGAGCTTTGGTAAATTTCCTGGAGTAATTTATCAGGCAAAGCTGGGCATTGAAGGAATTCGGTGGGAAAATATGCTCATGAAATTGATGAATATCTGCGCAAAATACCTGGGAAATACCTTCAGTTATTCACCTTACCATAAACTAGATAAAAAAGGTTAATTTCTGTCTTTTCATTGCGCCACAGAGCCACACAACCCTGCAGTTCTTCAGTTCCGTGCGCTGCGGCGTAGTGATGGTCAAACAATAATTTTTTTACTTACTATGAGAATATTTTATTTATTCTTCTCATCATTCGGGCACTCAATCATGTGTTTCTTTTGCATTCACAATGCGAAAATTTATTTATTTTCCATCATTTGGCTTCTCTTTCCTCATCTCAGTCATACTTATGGTCCTATTCAAGCTCAACGTGACATGACTTCAGTAACAATATAACCAAGTCTCGTTTCTTATTCGAACACATAATATTGAAATTAGGCTCCAAGAAAACTATTACCGAGCCAACTCCTACAACGATAGCATTGACTTCTATACAGGATGCGTTGAATCCTATAAAGGAAACATTGACTCCTATGTAGGAGATATCGACTCCTATATAGGAGACATGTAGACTAAGTATACAGGAAACATTAACAGATCTCTCCGCAAACTGGTTTCAAAACACGTTAAACATTCGAAAAGAACCAGAAAGAACCGATTAACTCTTTCCCCCGACGAGTTAATTTGAGGTATGGCATGTAACCATTACGCTCTTTTCAGATTTGGAAACACTGGCCAGACGGTCCCCTTAACCCCACCCGCCCGCTCTATAAGGACGTCACGTTCAGGTTTTGTCTGCCAACAAAGGCAGTTTCTCTTCAAGACGTGAATGAGTGAGCGTGAAACAGATGAACATGCCACTAATGAACGTGTGTGTGTCGGTGCCCCACTTGTGTCTCTGACTTACCGCCGGAACCGCGCACGTAAAAAAACAGGGTGAGCACATCTTTTGCGTCAGCGTCCACTGCAGGGTGGGACGCGCTTGGGCTGTGGGGAAACGCGGAAATGGTAGGAGGTGTTATTTATTGGAATAACAATATGGAATCCCTAACGTAGGTTGCTATTTATTTATTATAATTATTACCATTTAAAAATGTTGAGGGTCTGAGGTCCTTTTATGGAATTCCCTACACATGTGGGAATTCTACGTTATATTTATTATTATTTTTTTATTGTTTTCATTTGGAATCAGGGCGGGTATGGGGTGTTATTGAATTTCTAACACATTAGGGAGTTCGACATTAAACTTGTTGTCATTGTTTATGTTACAGTGATTATCATTTTGAAACAGTAAAGGTCTGGACTTTTCGTATTGAATTCCCTTCACAGGTTATTTATCGGAATTATTATTATTATTATTAAAAACGGTGCAAATCTGTGGTACTTTTATTGAATCCCTAACGTAGGTTATTTATTAGAATTATTATGATAAAAACTAAACGAGTCTGTGGTACTCTTATTGAATCCCTACTCAGATTATTTATTATAATTATTTTTGTTATTAAAAACGGTTCGGGTCTCTGGTGCGGTTATTTAATTTCTAAACAGGTAATTATTTTTTATTATAATTATTATCATTTTAAAACAGTGCGGCTACGTGCTGCTCTTATTGAATTCCCTACACATGTGGGAATTCAATATTTAATTTTTTTAATAAAATTATTTACGTTAAGAAACGGTGAGGATCTGAGGCTTTCGTATGTCATCTTCAACGTAGGTGGTTTTTGTTAGAGTTATCAATTATTAAAAACGGTTAGGATCTGAGGTTTTCATACGGACCTCCCAACATAGTCAGCTATCTATTGAAACAAGCTCACTATTTGGCGAAGTTTTTTCCCCCTAAAAAATTAATATATGACGTATTAACTTTTTTAAATGAGTTGCCTAATTTGGGGCTTATAATACTATAGTTTATACTAAATACATTTCACTTTCAATAAAGTTTCAGAGTCTAGACTGACTTCGCATATAAGTCACAATTAAACAGTTCTGAAGGCTTTTATGACTAAAATTAACCTAAAATTTACCTGAAATTAAAATTAACCTTTGCATATGAGTCACATTAAGCAGTACTGAAGGCATTTATGACTGAAATTAACCTAAAATTCTCGTGTTCATAGATAACCAGTAACCGTTTTTAATAACATGAATAATCAGTTTGAGCTAATTAATTCCATAAATAATTAGTTTAACTGCGGTTGAACATGTTCGCCTATTTTTAACTTACTAATTTACTTGAGATGAGTTCATAGACCCAGTCACTCACACAGCTGCGGCAGCTCACATGAGTCAAATGAAAAGATGAGTAAGCAATTCATGCTGAAAAGGACAAGTTTCTTAAAGCCATTAAATTGTAAGTTGCTTAATTTAATGATGAAATGCATGAAATATTAAAGGTCGCGTTCCTATCATATTATTAATATTAAGTTACAAACATTGAACTTTTCAACTCAAAATTGAATAATTATTTTTTCTAACAGCTGTGCTTGGAATCAAGATTCGGAATGATTTTGAGTGAGGAGTGTGATTTTAGACGGATGGGATTGTTTAATTTCAGTAAAGTAAACTCTTTAACAACTTTTTTAAATTTAGAAAAGTCTCTTCATGTTTGTCAGACCAGCGTACCCTATTCTATAATTTGTCACAGTGTTGACTGTAATAAACAAATCCTAAAATGACTTTTCTCATTCACTTAACATTTAACTCACCTAAAATCGAATGAGCTGAGGCAAAATTAAAATGTTTTATACTTTACGCACGCGAAACACCTCCTAAAATACCCTAATCCGCCGAACAAAAGATTAGTCAACGGTTAAGGATCGCTTATCTCATCAATGAATGAGGCAAAACTGAACAACGAAGGGCCTCTGTCACCACTCCAACTGCAATGAATATTCGTTAAGAGGCTAAGAGGAAGACGACCACCAAATTATCTGTAGGAAATAAAGAAATTGTGGGCTGTGCGTGTATTGTCTGGGAGAGAACCGTTCTCATTGTCTCAATAAAGAGCTTCGAAATGCATACCTGCTGTGCCCACGTCAACGATGAGCAGCCAAGACCGAACTCGGCGTCCACATCTCACTTTGGGTGGCCACGGTGCAGGACCTTGTGGAACTGGGCCCATGGACGGAACCCTGTGGAGCCGACACGACTCCAACCTCCCCGACAATGTACCTCCGCTTCACCAACCTCTTTCAAAAGGTGGTTAAGAGCCACGTAAATGGAATAATTCAAAGCGTTTCGGTGAGGTGGTTTAATGCTTTCCGAGGCTTCAGGAATCCTTTCCAGAGGAGAGCCGATTTGGAAACACTGACTCTTTCGGTCATGACTTTCTCTCGCTCTGGCGTTCGTTTCGGAGTTTTTGTTATTATAGTGTATCACGTGATTTTTGAACCGAACCTTATAATGATCTTTGAGTCCAAGATTCTTAAGGCTTTTATAAATATCAGCACCTAAATAAATGTTGAGATACAGCTTTAGAACTGAATTCTTCTCAAGCCTTGTTGATTTTTGAAAGGCTGATTTGATTTGAGATTTGATTTTTGTCCAGTCATTGTGTAATATTTAGTGGTGTAATTGGCGCTTACAAATTTCAGCTTTAATCAGGTATCTCAGTGAACCAAAATTGCATTAGGGAGTAACTTAGACTTTTAGTAGTGGTCTAAGACTGGGAATAAATTCCTCACTCCCAACGAAGATTACGTTTTAAATGTTCATCAACTTTCAACACTGTAACGCTTTAAATAAATTTTTTCGCATGCGACAATTAGGTCTTACGTACGAGTATTATACTTCACACATGTTACAAGCTTCGCTGTACGCCGCTTTTTGATTAGAATACAGTTTCTGATATTAAAGTCAAATGTTCTTTGAATGTGTATTGACTTTGGGAAACAATCTTAAACGCAGCGCGAGCACCGAAATCAACTGAAACAAAGCAAGATGTGAATGACGAGTCTTTCGAAAAAATGGTGACTCCTATAAAGTGGCAGACCTTCGAATTTTGTAAAAACAGGCAATATATCGAAAGTAATGATAGATTTAAATTAAATATGAACCGTGGTTTATTATTGTCAGCGTAGGAGTTATTAATTTTTTACCTTCAATTTCCGACAGGTGTACCGTGTGATACAGGTGTATCATGCACCTGCATCACTGTGTGGTGCGGGTGGGGGTGCAGGTGGTGGTGCAGGTGCACGCCACGCACCATTCCTCCAACACCGGAAATAAAGACTCACACAAATACATATAAATATAAACACCGTCCCACCCCATTTAACATCACAAACATAAAAGTTTCCGCACCGGCTGCCCCCATGGGTCGGACGCAGTCAGTTTGCGCTGTCGTTGAAACTTTCGAGAGTGAATGGGTTGCTTTTCAAAACCGGCTTTGTGAAACGACAGGTTTCGGATTCAAGAAACGCTGGTTTTTGGTTCGAAAGTACTTTGATGTAAAGGGTTGATGATGTGAAATGTGGTTCTTTTTTGGTTGTAAAGTAATTTGATGCAAAGAGTTGATGAGATGAAATATGGTTATTTTTGTTTTGAAAGTAATTTGTTGTTAAGAGTTGATGAGATGAAATATGGTTATTTTTATTTTGAAAGTACTTTGATGTAGAGAGTTGATGACATAAAAGATGGTTATTTTTATTTTGAAAGTACTTTGATGTAAAGAGTTGATGACATGAAAGATGGTCATTTTTGTTTTGAAAGTACTTTGATGTAAAGAGTTGATGACATGAAATATGGTTATTTTTGTTTTGAAAGTAATATGATGTAAAGAGTTGGTGACATGAAAGATGGTTATTTTTGTTTTGAAAGTACTTTGATGTAAAGAGTTGATGACATGAAAGATGGTCATTTTTGTTTTGAAAGTAATATGATGTAAAGAGTTGGTGACATGAAAGATGGTTATTTTTGTTTTGAAAGTACTTTGATGTAAAGAGTTGATGACATGAAAGATGGTCATTTTTGTTTTAAAAGTACTTTGATGTAAAGAGTTGATGACATGAAAGATTTTTTTTTTGTTTTGAAAGTACTTTGATGTAAAGAGTTGATGACATGAAATGTGCTCCTTTTTTGGTTTGAAAGTAATTTTAAGGAACGAGTTGATGTGAAATATGGTGTGCCTAGGAAGTTGTGATTTTGCTCTTAAATTTTGTTTTACAAAAGAGAGTTTTTCCAAAGAAAAGGTGAGGCTTAGATGCACGACACCTAGGTGCAGTTTGGGGTGCATTAGAAGTAGGAAGAATTTGAAGCTGTTAGGCACAACTGAAATGATGAACAGGAGTGAACATAATATATGGAAAGGAAATAATGGGAACCAACTGTAGAAATTTTCTCCTTCCTCTCGAAAAGTGTTCTTGTTGGGCTATTTCCAAAGAAATTATCTTTCACGACTTGAAAAACAAAAATTTTGATGAAATTATATTCAGGGGCGTTTTTGTCTAACCTTTTTTACCACAGTTCCTCTGTAGGTGAATTATTTTTTCAACTTTTGTTATCGTATAATCTCCTAGGAATTTATAATGCTTCTCCAAGTTCGAATTGTGTTTGCCTTTACATAATTACTTTCACTTTCAGTTCTGTGAACTTCACGCTCTTAAAATGAATTTCTTTTTAACCCTCCTCCAGAAGGTAGTTATTCGACTTGAAATAAGCAGTTACTCGACTTGAAATAAGCAGTTACTCGACTTGAAAGAAGGAGTTACTTAACTTGAAATAAGCAGTTACTCGACTTGAAAGAATGAGTTACTTAACTTGAAATAAGCAGTTACTCGACTTGAAATAAGCAGTTACTCGACTTGAAAGAAGGAGTTACTTAACTTGAAATAAGCAGTTACTCGACTTGAAAGAATGAGTTACTTAACTTGAAATAAGCAGTTACTCGACTTGAAATAAGCAGTTACTCGACTTGAAATAAGCAGTTACTCGACTTGAAATAAGCAGTTACTCGACTTGAAAGAATGAGTTACTTAACTTGAAATAAGCAGTTACACGACTTGAAATAAGCACTTACTCGACTTGAAATAAGCAGTTACTCGACTTGAAATAAGCAGTTACTCGACTTGAAAGAATGAGTTACTTAACTTGAAATAATCAGTTACTCGACTTGAAATAAGCAGTTACTCGACTTGAAATAAGCAGTTACTCGACTTGAAAGAAGGAGTTACTTAACTTGAAATAAGCAGTTACTCGACTTGAAATAAGCAGTTACTCGACTTGAAATAAGCAGTTACTCGACTTGAAAGAAGGAGTTACTTAACTTGAAATAAGCAGTTACTTAACTTGAAATAAGCAGTTACTCGACTTGAAATAAGCAGTTACTTGACTTAAAATAAGCAGTTACTTAACTTGAAATAAGCAGTTACTTGACTTGAAATAAGCAGTTACTCGACTTGAAATAAGCAGTTACTTGACTTGAAATAAGCAGTTACTCGACTTGAAATAAGCAGTTACTCGACTTGAAATAAGCAGTTACTTGACTTGAAATAAGCAGTTACTTAACTTGAAATAAGCAGTTACTTGACTTGAAATAAGCAGTTACTCGACTTGAATTAAGCAGTTACTTGACTTGAAATAAGCAGTTACTCGACTTGAAATAAGCAGTTACTCGACTTGAAATAAGCAGCTACTTGACTTGAAATAAGCAGTTACTCGACTTGAAATAAGCAGCTACTTGACTTGAAATAAGCAGTTACTTGACTTAAAATAAGCAGTAACTCGACTTGAAATAAGCAGTTACTTAACTGGAAATAAGCAGTTACTTGACTTGAAATAAGCAGTTACTCGACTTGAAATAAGCAGTTACTTGACTTGAAATAAGCAGTAACTCGACTTGAAATAAGCAGTTACTCGACTTGAAATAAGCAGTTACTTGACTTGAAATAAGCAGTTACTTGACTTGAAATAAGCAGTTACTCGACTTGAAATAAGCAGTTACTTGACTTGAAATAAGCTGCTTATAAGACTTGAAATCAAGAAATAAGCAGCTACTTGACTTGAAATAAGCAGTTACTTGACTTGAAATAAGCAGTTACTTGACTTGAAATAAGCAGTTACTCGACTTGAAATAAGCAGCTACTTGACTCGAAATAAGCAGTTACTCGACTTGAAATAAGCAGCTACTTGACTTGAAATAAGCAGTTACTTGACTTAAAATAAGCAGTAACTCGACTTGAAATAAGCAGTTACTCGACTTGAAATAAGCAGCTACTTGACTTGAAATAAGCAGTTACTTAACTTGAAATAAGCAGTTACTTGACTTGAAATAAGCAGTTACTCGACTTGAAATAAGCAGTTACTTGACTAAAAATAAGCAGTTACTCGACTTGAAATAGGCAGTTACTCGACTTGAAATAAGCAGTTACTCGACTTGAAATAAGCAGTTACTCGACTTGAAAGAAGGAGTTACTTAACTTGAAATAAGCAGTTACTCGACTTGAAAGAATGAGTTACTTAACTTGAAATAAGCAGTTACTCGACTTGAAATAAGCAGTTACTCAACTTGAAAGAAGGAGTTACTTAACTTGAAATAAGCAGTTACTCGACTTGAAAGAATGAGTTGCTTAACTTGAAATAAGCAGTTACTCGACTTGAAATAAGCAGTTACTCGACTTGAAATAAGCAGTTACTCGACTTGAAATAAGCAGTTACTCGACTTGAAAGAATGAGTTACTTAACTTGAAATAAGCAGTTACACGACTTGAAATAAGCAGTTACTCGACTTGAAATAAGCAGTTACTCGACTTGAAATAAGCAGTTACTCGACTTGAAAGAATGAGTTACTTAACTTGAAATAATCAGTTACTCGACTTGAAAATAATTAATAAGCAGTTACTCGACTTGAAATAAGCAGTTACTCGACTTGAAAGAAGGAGTTACTTAACTTGAAAGAAGCAGTTACTCGACTTGAAATAAGCAGTTACTCGACTTGAAATAAGCAGCTCGACTTGAAAGAAGGAGTTACTTAACTTGAAATAAGCAGTTACTTAACTTGAAATAAGCAGTTACTCGACTTGAAATAAGCAGTTACTTGACTTAAAATAAGCAGTTACTCGACTTGAAATAAGCAGTTACTTGACTTAAAATAAGCAGTTACTCGACTTGAAATAAGCAGTTACTCGACTTGAAATAAGCAGTTACTCGACTTGAGATAAGCAGCTACTTGACTTGAAATAAGCAGTTACTTGACTTGAAATAAGCAGTTACTCGACTTGAAATAAGCAGTTACTTGACTTAAAATAAGCAGTTACTCGACTTGAAATAAGCAGTTACTCGACTTGAAATAAGCAGCTACTTGACTTGAAATAAGCAGTTACTTGACTTAAAATAAGCAGTTACTCGACTTGAAATAAGCAGTTACTCGACTTGAAATAAGCAGCTACTTGACTTGAAATAAGCAGTTACTTAACTTGATATAAGCAGTTACTTGACTTGAAATAAGCAGTTACTCGACTTGAAATGAGCAGTTACTTGACTTAAAATAAGCAGTTACTCGACTTGAAATAAGCAGTTACTCGACTTGAAATGAGCAGTTACTCGACTTGAAATAAGCAGTTACTTGACTTGAAATAAGCAGTTACTTAACTTGAAATAAGCAGTTACTTGACTTGAAATAAGCAGTTACTCGACTTGAAATAAGCAGTTACTTGACTTGAAATAAGCAGTTACTCGACTTGAAATAAGCAGTTACTCGACTTGAAATAAGCAACTACTTGACTTGAAATAAGCAGTTACTCGACTTGAAATAAGCAGCTACTTGACTTGAAATAAGCAGTCACTTGACTTAAAATAAGCAGTAACTCGACTTGAAATAAGCATTTACTTAGCTTGAAATAAGCAGTTACTTGACTTGAAATAAGCAGTTACTCGACTTGAAATAAGCAGTTACTTGACTTGAAATAAGCAGTTACTCGACTTGAAATAAGCAGTTACTCGACTTGAAATAAGCAGTTACTCGACTTGAAATAAGCAGTTACTTGACTTGAAATAAGCAGTAACTCGACTTGAAATAAGCAGTTACTCGACTTGAAATAAGCAGTTACTTGACTTGAAATAAGCAGTTACTTGACTTGAAATAAGCAGTTACTCGACTTGAAATAAGCAGCTACTTGACTCGAAATAAGCAGTTACTCGACTTGAAATAAGCAGCTACTTGACTTGAAATAAGCAGTTACTTAACTTGAAATAAGCAGTTACTTGACTTGAAATAAGCAGTTACTCGACTTGAAATAAGCAGTTACTTGACTTAAAATAAGCAGTTACTCGACTTGAAATAAGCAGTTACTCGACTTGAAATAAGCAGTTACTCGACTTGAAATAAGCAGTTACTCGACTTGAAATAAGCAGTTACTTGACTTGAAATAAGCAGTTACTCGACTTGAAAGAAGGTGTTACTTAACTTGAAATAAGCAGTTACTCGACTTGAAATAAGCAGTTACTCGACTTGAAATAAGCAGTTACTCGACTTGAAATAAGCAGTTACTCGACTTGATATAAGCAGTTACTCGACTTGAAATAAGCAGTTACTTGACTTGAAATAAGCAGTTACACTACTTGAAATAAGCAGTTACTTAACTTGAAATAAGCAGTTACTCGACTTGAAATAAGCAGTTACTCGACTTGAAATAAGCAGTTACTTGACTTGAAATAAGCAGTTACTTAACTTGAAATAAGCAGTTACTTGACTTGAAATAAGCAGTTACTTGACTTGAAATAAACAGTTACTTGAATTAAAATAAGCAGTTACTCGACTTGAAATAAGCAGTTCCTCGACTTGAAATAAGCAGTTACTCGACTTGAAATAAGCAGTTACTTGACTCGAAATAAGCAGTTACACTACTTGAAATAAGCAGTTACTTGACTTGAAATAAGCAGTTACTTAACTTGAAATAAGCAGTTACTTGACTTGAAATAAACAGTTACTTGACTTGAAATAAACAGTTACTTGACTTAAAATAAGCAGTTACTCGACTTGAAATAAGCAGTTACTTGACTTGAAATAAACAGTTACTTGACTTGAAATAAGCAGTTACACGACTTGAAATATGCAGTTACTTGACTTGAAATAAGCAGTTACTTGACTTGAAATAAGCAGTTACTTGACTTGAAATTAGCAGTTACTTGACTTGAAATAAGCAGTTACTTGACTTGAAATAAGCAGTTACTCGACTTGAAATAAACAGTTACTTGACTTGAAATAAGCAGTTACTTGACTTGAAATATGCAGTTACTTGACTTGAAATAAGCAGCTCCTTGACTTGAAATAAGCAGTTACTTGACTTGAAATAAGCAGTTACTTGACTTGAAATAAGCAGTTACTTGACTTGAAATAAGCAGTTACTTGACTTGAAATAAGCAGTTACTTGACTTGAAATAAGCAGTTAGTTGACTTGAAATAAGCAGTTACTCGACTTGAAATAAGCAGTTACTTGACTTGAAATAAACAGTTACTTGACTTGAAATAAGCAGTTACTCGACTTGAAATAAGCAGTTACTCGACTTGAAATAAGCAGTTACTTGACTTGAAATAAGCAGTTACTTGACTTGAAATAAGCAGTTACTTGACTTGAAATAAACAGTTACTTGACTTAAAATAAGCAGTTACTCGACTTGAAATAAGCAGTTACTTGACTTGAAATAAACAGTTACTTGACTTGAAATAAGCAGTTACACGACTTGAAATATACAGTTACTTGACTTGAAATAAGCAGTTACTCGACTTGAAATAAGCAGTTACTTGACTTGAAATAAGCAGGTACTTGACTTGAAATAAACAGTTACTCGACTTGAAATAAGCAGTTACACGACTTGAAATATGCAGTTACTTGACTTGAAATAAGCAGTTACTCGACTTGAAATAAGCAGTTACTTGACTTGAAATAAGCAGTTACTTGACTTGAAATAAACAGTTACTCGACTTGAAATAAGCAGTTACACGACTTGAAATATGCAGTTACTTGACTTGAAATAAGCAGTTACTCGACTTGAAATAAGCAGTTACTCGACTTGAAATAGGCAGTTACTTGACTTGAAATAAGCAGTTACTTGACTTGAAATAAGCAGTTACTTGACTTGAAATAAGCAGTTACTTGACTTGAAATAAACAGTTACTTGACTTGAAATAAGAAGTTACTTGACTTGAAATAAGCAGTTACTTGACTTGAAATAAGCAGTTACTTGACTTGAAATAAGCAGTTACTTGACTTGAAATAAGCAGTTACTCGACTTGAAATAAGCAGTTACTTGAATTAAAATAAGCAGTTACTTGACTTGAAATAAGCAGTTACACGACTTGAAATATGCAGTTACTTGACTTGAAATAAGCAGTTACTCGACTTGAAATAAGCAGTTACTTGACTTGAAATAAGCAGTTACTTGACTTGAAATAAGCAGTTACTTGACTTGAAATAAGCAGTTACTTGACTTGAAATAAGCAGTTACTCGACTTGAAATAAGCAGTTACTTGACTTAAAATAAGCAGTTACTCGACTTGAAATAAGCAGTTACTTGACTTAAATTAAGCAGTTACTAGACTTGAAATAAGCAGTTACTCGACTTGAAATGAGCAGTTACTCGACTTGAAATAAGCAGCTACTTGACTTGAAATAAGCAGGTACTTGACTTGAAATAAGCAGTTACTCGACTTGAAATAAGCAGTTACTCGACTTGAAATAAGCAGTTACTTGACTTAAAATAAGCAGTTACTCGACTTGAAATAAGCAGTTACTCGACTTGAAATAAGCAGCTACTTGACTTGAAATAAGCAGTTACTTGACTTGAAATAAGCAGTTACTCGACTTGAAATAAGCAGTTACTCTACTTGAAATAAGCAGCTACTTGACTTGAAATAAGCAGTTACTTAACTTGATATAAGCAGTTACTTGACTTGAAATAAGCAGTTACTCGACTTGAAATGAGCAGTTACTTGACTTAAAATAAGCAGTTACTCGACTTGAAATAAGCAGTTACTCGACTTGAAATGAGCAGTTACTCGACTTGAAATAAGCAGTTACTTGACTTGAAATAAGCAGTTACTTAACTTGAAATAAGCAGTTACTTGACTTGAAATAAGCAGTTACTCGACTTGAAATAAGCAGTTACTTGACTTGAAATAAGCAGTTACTCGACTTGAAATAAGCAGTTACTCGACTTGAAATAAGCAACTACTTGACTTGAAATAAGCCGTTACTCGACTTGAAATAAGCAGTTACTTGACTTGAAATAAGCAGTTACTTGACTTGAAATAAGCAGTTACTTGACTTGAAATAAACAGTTACTTGACTTGAAATAAGAAGTTACTTGACTTGAAATAAGCAGTTACTTGACTTGAAATAAGCAGTTACTTGACTTGAAATAAGCAGTTACTTGACTTGAAATAAGCAGTTACTCGACTTGAAATAAGCAGTTACTTGAATTAAAATAAGCAGTTACTTGACTTGAAATAAGCAGTTACACGACTTGAAATATGCAGTTACTTGACTTGAAATAAGCAGTTACTCGACTTGAAATAAGCAGTTACTTGACTTGAAATAAGCAGTTACTCGACTTGAAATAAGCAGCTACTTGACTCGAAATAAGCAGTTACTCGACTTGAAATAAGCAGCTACTTGACTTGAAATAAGCAGTTACTTGACTTAAAATAAGCAGTAACTCGACTTGAAATAAGCAGTTACTCGACTTGAAATAAGCAGCTACTTGACTTGAAATAAGCAGTTACTTAACTTGAAATAAGCAGTTACTTGACTTGAAATAAGCAGTTACTCGACTTGAAATAAGCAGTTACTTGACCTAAAATAAGCAGTTACTCGACTTGAAATAAGCAGTTCCTCGACTTGAAATAAGCAGTTACTCGACTTGAAATAAGCAGTTACTCGACTTGAAATAAGCAGTTACTTGACTTGAAATAAGCAGTTACTCGACTTGAAAGAAGGTGTTACTTAACTTGAAATAAGCAGTTACTCGACTTGAAATAAGCAGTTACTCGACTTGAAATAAGCAGTTACTCGACTTGAAATAAGCAGTTACTCGACTTGATATAAGCAGTTACTCGACTTGAAATAAGCAGTTACTTGACTTGAAATAAGCAGTTACACTACTTGAAATAAGCAGTTACTTAACTTGAAATAAGCAGTTACTCGACTTGAAATAAGCAGTTACTCGACTTGAAATAAGCAGTTACTTGACTTGAAATAAGCAGTTACTTGACTTGAAATAAGCAGTTACTTGACTTGAAATAAGCAGTTACTTGACTTGAAATAAACAGTTACTTGAATTAAAATAAGCAGTTACTCGACTTGAAATAAGCAGTTACTCGACTTGAAATAAGCAGTTACTCGACTTGAAATAAGCAGTTACTTGACTCGAAATAAGCAGTTACACTACTTGAAATAAGCAGTTACTTGACTTGAAATAAGCAGTTACTTAACTTGAAATAAGCAGTTACTTGTCTTGAAATAAACAGTTACTTGACTTGAAATAAACAGTTACTTGACTTAAAATAAGCAGTTACTCGACTTGAAATAAGCAGTTACTTGACTTGAAATAAACAGTTACTTGACTTGAAATAAGCAGTTACACGACTTGAAATATGCAGTTACTTGACTTGAAATAAGCAGTTACTTGACTTGAAATAAGCAGTTACTTGACTTGAAATAAGCAGTTACTTGACTTGAAATTAGCAGTTACTTGACTTGAAATAAGCAGTTACTCGACTTGAAATAAACAGTTACTTGACTTGAAATAAGCAGTTACTTGCCTTGAAATATGCAGTTACTTGACTTGAAATAAGCAGTTACTTGACTTGAAATAAGCAGTTACTTGACTTGAAATAAGCAGTTACTTGACTTGAAATAAGCAGTTACTTGACTTGAAATAAGCAGTTACTTGACTTGAAATAAGCAGTTACTTGACTTGAAATAAGCAGTTACTTGACTTGAAATAAGCAGTTACTTGACTTGAAATAAGCAGTTACTTGACTTGAAATATGCAGTTACTTGACTTGAAATAAGCAGTTACTTGACTTGAAATAAGCAGTTACTTGACTTGAAATAAGCAGTTACTTGACTTGAAATAAGCAAGTACTCGACTTGAAATAAGCAGTTACTTGACTTAAAATAAGCAGTTACTCGACTTGAAATAAGCAGTTACTCGACTTGAAATAAGCAGCTACTTGACTTGAAATAAGCAGTTACTTGACTTAAAATAAGCAGTTACTCGACTTGAAATAAGCAGTTACTCGACTTGAAATAAGCAGCTACTTGACTTAAAATAAGCAGTTACTTAACTTGAAATAAGCAGTTACTTGACTTAAAATAAGCAGTTACTCGACTTGAAATAAGCAGTTACTCGACTTGAAATAAGCAGTTACTCGACTTGAAATAAGCAATTACTCGACTTGAAATAAGCAGTTACTTGACTTGAAATAAGCAGTTACTCGACTTGAAAGAAGGTGTTACTTAACTTGAAATAAGCAGTTACTCGACTTGAAATAAGCAGTTACTCGACTTGAAATAAGCAGTTACTCGACTTGAAATAAGCAGTTACTCGACTTGATATAAGCAGTTACTCGACTTGAAATAAGCAGTTACTTGACTTGAAATAAGCAGTTACACTACTTGAAATAAGCAGTTACTTAACTTGAAATAAGCAGTTACTCGACTTGAAATAAGCAGTTACTCGACTTGAAATAAGCAGTTACTTGACTTGAAATAAGCAGTTACTTGACTTGAAATAAGCAGTTACTTGACTTGAAATAAGCAGTTACTTGACTTGAAATAAACAGTTACTTGAATTAAAATAAGCAGTTACTCGACTTGAAATAAGCAGTTACTCGACTTGAAATAAGTAGTTACTCGCCTTGAAATAAGCAGTTACTTGACTCGAAATAAGCAGTTACACTACTTGAAATAAGCAGTTACTTGACTTGAAATAAGCAGTTACTTAACTTGAAATAAGCAGTTACTTGACTTGAAATAAACAGTTACTTGACTTGAAATAAACAGTTACTTGACTTAAAATAAGCAGTTACTCGACTTGAAATAAGCAGTTACTTGACTTGAAATAAACAGTTACTTGACTTGAAATAAGCAGTTACACGACTTGAAATATGCAGTTACTTGACTTGAAATAAGCAGTTACTTGACTTGAAATAAGCAGTTACTTGACTTGAAATAAGCAGTTACTTGACTTGAAATAAGCAGTTACTTGACTTGAAATAAGCAGTTACTCGACTTGAAATAAACAGTTACTTGACTTGAAATAAGCAGTTACTTGACTTGAAATATGCAGTTACTTGACTTGAAATAAGCAGTTACTTGACTTGAAATAAGCAGTTACTTGACTTGAAATGAGCAGTTACTTGACTTGAAATAAGCAGTTACTTGACTTGAAATAAGCAGTTACTTGACTTGAAATAAGCAGTTACTTGACTTGAAATAAGCAGTTACTTGACTTGAAATAAGCAGTTACTTGACTTGAAATAAGCAGTTACTTGACTTGAAATATGCAGTTACTTGACTTGAAATAAGCAGTTACTTGACTTGAAATAAGCAGTTACTCGACTTGAAATAAACAGTTACTTGACTTGAAATAAGCAGTTACTTGACTTGAAATATGCAGTTACTTGACTTGAAATAAGCAGTTACTTGACTTGAAATAAGCAGTTACTTGACTTGAAATAAGCAGTTACTTGACTTGAAATAAGCAGTTACTTGACTTGAAATAAGCAGTTACTTGACTTGAAATAAGCAGTTACTTGACTTGAAATAAGCAGTTACTTGACTTGAAATAAGCAGTTACTTGACTTGAAATAAGCAGTTACTTGACTTGAAATAAGCAGTTACTTGACTTGAAATAAACAGTTACTTGACTTGAAATAAGCAGTTACTCGACTTGCAATAAGCAGTTAATCGACTTGAAATAAGCAGTTACTCAACTTGAAATAAGCACTTACTCGACTTGAAATAAGCAGTTACTTGACTTGAAATAAGCAGTTACTTGACTTGAAATAAGCAGTTACTTGACTTGAAATAAGCAGAGACTTGACTTGAAATAAGCAGTTACTCGACTTGAAATAAACAGTTACTTGACTTGAAATAAGCAGTTACTTGACTTGAAATATGCAGTTACTTGACTTGAAATAAGCAGTTACTTGACTTGAAATGAGCAGTTACTTGACTTGAAATAAGCAGTTACTTGACTTGAAATAAGCAGTTACTTGACTTGAAATAAGCAGTTACTTGACTTGAAATAAGCAGTTACTTGACTTGAAATAAGCAGTTACTTGACTTGAAATAAGCAGTTACTTGACTTGAAATAAGCAGTTACTTGACTTGAAATAAGCAGTTAAACTGCGTTATAACAGATGCGCCATACCAACAGATAAAATTTCTTTTCAATGCGCCATAACAGATGTAAATAAACGTAAATTTTCAAAATATCCGTCCTAACAGAAGAGAATAGATGCAAATTTCTGCCGATTACATCTTAACTACGGCCAATAGACAAAATATAAAACATTTTCGTGACATAGATATACAACATGAGACGTACGTCTGACAGAGTAAAAGACGTACATATATGAGTACTAGATGTACACATATATAGGTACAAGACACACATATATATGTAGGTACAAGACGTACATAAGTACTAGCCGAGGTGCAAGAGGTACAAGAAGTTGCAAAGAAAATCTTACATTAAAAATGTTACCGAGAAGAACCATGGATCGCGAGTTGCGAACTGCAAAGCTTCTGTGAAACGTTACCTGAGGAAATGGGGGGAAGGGACCCCCCTCGGAAGGGGGGGGGAGGTGAGGGGGGGGGGGTGAGGGAGGGCAGACCACACCCAATGACCTTCTGGGGCCCTCATGTTAGTGAATGTGTGTTGTGTTATTGTGGTGTGTGGTGATGTATGTGGTGCAGGGCGTGTGGTGCAGTGTGTGTGGTGATGTGCGTGGCGTAGGGCGTGTAGTGCAGATTATGGTGCACAATACACAACACACACAACACAAACAGCCCACACGCAGCACACTCTACACACTCACTACACACAACACACATACAACACACAATACACACAACACACACACACAACACACACACACACACACACTCAACACACACAACACACAACACAACACACACAACACACAACACACCCCACAACACACAACACACACACACCAGCACACAACACAACACACACAACACACGCTCTGCATCACCACACATTATCAAGGCCTGCACCCAAAGCCCGAGATCCACTTAATATCTTCCATCTCCTTATCTCGCCATCGCATCACGCTCTCTCATTAATGTCTTAATTAGAACCCCCCTCTTCTGCCCCCCTCTCTTTCTTCTGACCCCCCTTACTTCTCGACCCCCCCCCCCCCTTACTTCTAGACCCCTCCATCTGTGTTCTTTATAAAGTTCACTTGAGAGGGAACTGTTGAAGCTGTTGAGTTCCGAGTTGAGTGTTGGGTTGAGTTTCAAGCTGAAGATTCCTGAACAGAGATTTGAGATGAGTTTTGGGTTGAGTTTTGATTTTACGTTTGTGGAAAGTTCTAGGCGGAGTTCTATTTTGAGCTCCGAGTTGAGTTTTGTGTTGAGTTTTTAATTTCAGGCTTAAGTTGAGTTTTTGAGAATTGATTTTAGGCTTAAGTTGAGTTTTGAGAATTGATTTTAGGCTTAAGTTGAGTTTTTGAGAATTGATTTTAGGCTTTAGTTGAGTTTTTGAGAATTGATTTTAGGCTTAAGTTGAGTTTTGAGAATTGATTTTAGGCTTAAGTTGAGTTTTTGAGATTTAATTTTAGGCTTAAGTTGAGTTTTTGAGCAATGATTTTAAGCTTAAGTTGAGCTTTAGCCTGAGTTTCAAGTTGAATTTTGAGTTGAGTGTTAATGGGTTGAATTTTAAGTGGAGCTTAAATAAGTTGAGTTTTGAGCTGAGTTTTAAGTTGAGTTTTGGGTTGAGAGTTCATGAATTAAGTTTTGAACTTTGTATGAGTTGATTTGTGTGCTGAATTTTGAGTTGAAAATTGTATTGAGTTTTACGTTGGGTTTTGAGTTGAGCTTATACTGTACGAGTTGTGTTTGAGTGCAGTTCTCAGGAGTTGAGTATTACTGAAAATTCCCTTCACAATTTCACGTTAACAAACGGTAGTAAAAAATGACATACATACATGCATAAGAAATGTTTGAAATAAAACTTTTAACATTAAAAAAAATTTCATAAACATTTACCAAACAAATGAAATTTTTTCAAAGCCCACATAACTATTTTCGGTTACTTTCACCGCAACATTTCATCACCCACATCCACCACGCACGTCATCACTTTCTAGGAATCAAACAAGCATTCAAAAATACTGCAAATTATAGTAGACGTGGCAAAATTGAATTTTTTTTTACATGGGGTGACATCATTCATGTTTCCCACCAGAAGATATCTACTGGCACAGTAGCTTACTGTGATATATAGTATGTCTCTTTATCAACCAGTGAGGGTTCACCCCGTTATCACCTCACCAGCACCCCACCACCACCACCACCCCAACAGCACCCCACCACCCCACTAGCACACCACCAGCACACCACCACCACACTACCACCAGCACCACCCCACCACCACCCCACCAGCACACCACCACCCCACTAGCACACCACCACCCCACCAGCACACCACCACCCCACCAGCATACCACCACCACCCACCACCACCCCACCATGACCTCTTCCATCTGCCACACACCGGCTCGGCTTTAAAAACTCCCGTGGAAAAGAACAGATCGCGATCTCGTTGATTGGTGGTGGTGGTGAGTGGTGGTGTTGGGTGGTGGTGTAGGTGGTGGCGTTGTTAGGTGGTTTTATGTGGAGGTGTTAGGTGGGGGTATTAGTTGCGGTGTTAAGGGCTGGTGTTGGGTGTCGTATAAGCGAGTAGTGTTAGGTGGTGGTGTAAGGGGGTAGTGTTAAGTGGTGTTAGGGGCTGGAGTTCAGTGGGGATGAAGGAACTGATCGGGTTGGGAACTGATGAATGTATGGGCCCAAATAAAATCTATGGACACAACACAGCTACATACATACACAACACAGACACAACACAACACAGCCACACACACACAACACAGCCACACACAGACACAACACAGCCACACACAGACACAACACAAACACAACACAGACACAACACAACACAGCCACATACAGACACAACACAGCCACACACAGACACAACACAAACACAACACAGACACAACACAACACAGCCACATACAGACACAACACAGCCACACACAGACACAACACAAACACAACACAGATCCACAACACAACACAGCCACATACAGACCCAACACAGCCACACACAGACACAACACAAACACAACACAGACACAACACAGCCACACACAGACACAACACAGACAGAACACAGACACAACACAGACATAACACAGCCACACACAGACATAACACAGACACAACACAACACAACACAGCCATACAACACAACACAACACGGAGGTCCCACCACCAAGGATGCAGTCTGGGAAGGACCCCCGCAGGCGTGATCCTATGGGATCTGCGGGGGGTTCCTAAATGATCTGGGAAAAGGGGGGTTGGGGGAGAAGGCGGAGGTGGGGGAGAGGGGAGGGAGGAGGGGGAAAGGGGGAGGGGGAAGGGAGGGGCATTTTTACGCGGGCGTTGATGTGGTTCAGTCAACTGGGTCATGTGGCAGTCAACTGGGTCATGTGGCAGTCAACTGGGTCATGTGGCAGTCAACTGTGTCATGTGACAGTCAACTGGGTCATGTGGCAGTCAATTGGGTCATGTGGCAGTCAACTGGGTCATGTGGCAGTCAATTGGGTCATGTGGCAGTCAATTGGGTCATGTGGCAGTCAACTGGGTCATGTTGCAGTCACCTGGGTCATGTGGCAGTCAACTGGGTCATGTGGCAGTCAACTGGGTCATGTGGCAGTCAACTGGGTCATGTGGCAGTCAACTAGGTCATGTGGCAGTCAATTGGGTCATGTGGCAGTCAACTGGGTCATGTGGCAGTCAACTGTGTCATGTGACAGTCAACTGGGTCATGTGGCAGTCAATTGGGTCATGTGGCAGTCAACTGGGTCATGTGGCAGTCAATTGGGTCATGTGGCAGTCAATTGGGTCATGTGGCAGTCAACTGGGTCATGTTGCAGTCACCTGGGTCATGTGGCAGTCAACTGGGTCATGTGGCAGTCAACTGGGTCATGTGGCAGTCAACTGGGTCATGTGGCAGTCAACTGGGTCATGTGGCAGTCAACTGGGTCATGTGACAGTCAACTGGGTCATGTGGCAGTCAACTGGGTCATGTGGCAGTCAATTGGGTCATGTGGCAGTCAACTGGGTCATGTGGCAGTCAACTGGGTCATGTGGCAGTCAACTGGGTCATATGGCAGTCAACTGGGTCATGTGGCAGTCAACTAGGTCATGTGGCAGTCAATTGGGTCATGTGGCAGTCAATTGGGTCACGTGGCAGTCAACTGGGTCATGTGGCAGTCAATTGGGTCATGTGGCAGTCAACTGGGTCATGTGGCAGTACACTGGGTCGTGTGGCAGTCAACTGGGTCATGTGGCA
The DNA here is from genome assembly GCA_030386875.1 of Morinoia aosen. Taxonomy (NCBI): domain Eukaryota; kingdom Metazoa; phylum Arthropoda; class Malacostraca; order Amphipoda; family Talitridae; genus Morinoia; species Morinoia aosen. Next base: position 33,893,017 of record CM059569.1, on the reverse strand, counting down.
GTCAACTGGGTCATGTGGCAGTCAACTGGGTCATGTGGCAGTCATTGGATCATGTGGCAGTCAACTGGGTCATGTGGCAGTCATTGGATCATGTGGCAGTCAACTGGGTCATGTGGCAGTCAACTGGGTCATGTGGCAGTCAACTGGGTCATGTGGCAGTCAACTGGGTCATGTGGCAGTCAACTGGGTCATGTGGCAGTCAACTGGGTCATGTGGCAGTCAACTGGGTCGTGTGGCAGTCAACTGGGTCATGTGGCAGTCAACTGGGTCATGTGGCAGTCAACTGGGTCATGTGGCAGTCATTGGATCATGTGGCAGTCAACTGGGTCATGTGGCAGTCAACTGGGTCATGTGGCAGTCAACTGGGTCATGTGGCAGTCAACTGGGTCATGTGGCAGTCATTGGATCATGTGGCAGTCAACTGGGTCATGTGGCAGTCAATTGGGTCATGTGGCAGTCAACTGGGTCATGTGGCAGTCAACTGGGTCGTGTGGCAGTCAACTGGGTCATGTGGCAGTCAACTGGGTCATGTGGCAGTCAACTGGGTCATGTGGCAGTCATTGGATCATGTGGCAGTCAACTGGGTCATGTGGCAGTCAACTGGGTCATGTGGCAGTCAACTGGGTCATGTGGCAGTCAACTGGGTCATGTGGCAGTCAACTGGGTCATGTGGCAGTCAACTGGGTCATGTGGCAGTCAACTGGGTCATGTGGCAGTCAACTGGGTCATGTGGCAGTCAACTGGGTCATGTGGCAGTCAACTGGGTCATGTGGCAGTCAACTGGGTCATGTGGCAGTCAACTGGGTCATGTAGGAAGAACTCGAAAAATTAAAGGGTAAATTTTCACAGAAAAAAGAAATGAGAGATAGATCATCTTTGCTTGATTTATACGCGGATAGTAACGGGTAACGGAAAGATTCAATTATTTTATTCAAAATAACCACGTTGATTAACCAAAATCAGTGTGTACGAGCGAGCAGCATAGCACAACCAAATAATTAGTCTTTTCACATACATTAATATTATTGTGCTCTCAAGGAATGCATTTTTCTTCAGTAACCTAAAACTAAAACATTTCAGTGCTGAGCACAGGGTATACTATGCTTCAATAGCACTGAACTACCGTAACTCTAATATAAAACCACATATTTCACACTGTGTTTATTTCTGAACGATATCACGGATGTCATTTGGCACCCACGGTAGAGGAAACTAGGTACGGTAATTTCCATTGGAAAAAATACACCTCCTCTTGTTCGGCTAGCCAATAGAAAGGCCTTATTTCAAACAAACTTTATGACGTCACCAAAACGTCATGTCGTTTGGCCGATAGTGGACCAAGATTTAGGGGTAGCAGTGCAACTAGATGCAGTAAGAGCGCTGCTATTGGTTCGTTGCCGTGACGTCAGCAAAACCACACCGTCGACGTAAAAATACTGGTTTGAACATACCTTGTTTCCTTGACCGTGTTTGGCTGTTCTTATCTCAGCCCTTTTTTTGCGCGATGTTCTAAGCTCCGTATTTCGAACTGCTGAAAAGTTTCATCTTCTTCAACAAAGGTAATGTTCACAATGACCATCGTCTTCAAATCTGCTGCTGAGAAATGCATTGAATGTTCTTCGAGTTACTGAGATGCGCTCACCGTGGCCGAGTAGTTAAGAGCACGCTCTTCACGAAAAGTGTCGGCAGTTCGAATCCCGGTAGTGCCGCCTGGTTATTTCTCCTCGTTGGGAAAAGGAAGAACTCAGCCACAATTCCCCGCTCTACCCAAGTGTCGGAAATGGGTTCCGGCTTGACCGGAGGTAACCGTCATTGCGTCCTGATGTCATCTAGATTTTATGAAAATTTCTATTACCCTCATCTCATGATGTTGTATGACCCTCAAATGTATATGTAAATTTATATCTCTCATGTGGTCCTATTATACTCACAAGCTGTGTGGAGCTTACTCATCCTTTATTCAATAAATCTACCTCCAACACACACTTCCCTTTGCCATCACGTAATATTCCAGTCTTTCTTTCCTCTACGGAATACTTCCTTCGTCATAAGAAGCGTCGATTTTCCCACTCTCTTGCGATAGTTGATAGTTCCTTCCCGGTATTACTGCCATACCACGTATGCACCTTTCTATACCGCCCTACACTTCGCCATACCACTTTTCACCCCACTACGCAGCCCTTGTATCCCACTATGTCATCCTACGCCTACGCCCCGGTATACCGGCTCTCACCCCGCAATACCACCCCTACACCCCGCTATATCACCCCTACACCCCGCTATTCCACCCCTATACCCCGCCATACCACCCCTATACCCAGCAATACCACTCCTATACTCCGCGATGCCTCCTCTACACTGCGTTATACCAACCCTACACCCCGCTACACCACCCCACACCCCGCTACACCACCCCACACCCCGCTACACCACCCCACACCCCACTACACCACCCCACAACCCGCCACACCACCCCCACACCTCACTACACCACCCCACACCCCGCCACACCACCCCACACCCCGCTACACCACCCCACACCCCACTACACCACCCCACACCCCGCTACACCACCCCACACCCCGCCACACCACCCCACACCCCGCCACACCACCCCACACCCCACTACACCACCCCACACCCCGCTAAACCACCCCACACCCCGCCACACCATCCCACACCCCGCTACACCACCCCACACCCCGCTACACAACCCCTATACCCAGCAATACCACCCCTACACCCCGCTATATCACCCCTACACCCCGCTATTCCCCCCCTATACCCCGCTATACCACCCCTATACCCAGCAATACCACTCCTATACTCCGCGATGCCTCCTCTACACTGCGTTATACCAACCCTACACCCCGCTACACCACCCCACACCCCGCTACACCACCCCACACCCCGCCACACCACCCCACACCCCGCTACACCACCCCACACCCCGCCACACCACCCCACACCCCGCCACACCACCCCACACCCCACTACACCACCCCACACCCCGCCACACCACCCCACACCCCACTACACCACCCCACACCCCGCTACACCACCCCACACATCGCCACACCATCCCACACCCCGCTACACCACCCCACACCCCGCTACACCACCCCACACCCCGCTACACCACCCCACACCCCGCTACACCACCCCTATACCCAGCAATACCACTCCTATACCCCGCTATACCTCCTCTACACTGCGTTATACCACCCTTACACCCCGCTATACCACCCCACACCCCGCTACACCACCCCACACCCCGCTACACCACCCCTACACCACCTCACACCATACGGCCGAACAGGGGTCAGAACAGTACAGGAAGGCATCCATTGGCCATCAAAAAGAAGACCTGTCCGACCGTCCATTGATGTGTTCTGTCTGCCGCTCCTGTCCCTCTCCTGCCGTCTCGGCCACTGCACACACGTCCTCACGCACCGTCTACACCGTCTTTTTTGGTGCGTCTACCGTCTTCTATGGTGCGTCTACCGTGTTTTTTGGTGCGTCTACCGTGTTTTTTGGTGCGTCCACCGTCTTTTTTGGTGCGTCTACCGTCTTTTTTGGTGCGTCTACCGTCTTTTTTGGTGCGTCTACCGTCTTTTTTGGTGCGTCTTCCGTCTTTTTTGGTGCGTCCACCGTCTTTTTTGGTGCGTCTACCGTCTTTTTTGTGCGTCTACCGTCTTTTTTGGTGCGTCTACCGTCTTTTTTGGTGCGTCTACCGTCTTTTTTGGTGCGACCACCGTCTTATTTGGTGCGTCCACCGTCTTTTTTGGTGCGTCTACCGTCTTTTTTGGTGCGTCTACCGTCTTTTTCGGTGCGTCTACCGTCTTTTTTGGCGGGTACTTAGTTCCGCTCTTCGTACCTTGCGCATAACGCGCGTGCGATTCTGTGACTGAGAGTTTTGTGTGAATCTAAAATTGCAAATTTTGTGTGAATCTAAAATTGCAAATTTTGTGTGAATCTAAAATTGCAAATTTTGTGTGAATCTAAAATTGCAAATTTTGTTTGAATCTAAAATTGCAAATTTTGTGTGAATCTAAAATTGCAAATTTTGAGAGAATCTAAAATTCCGAGCTTCCGTCTACACGGATTAATGTGAGTCTAAAATTGCATCCGTATTCGTGGGTCTAGTTCTTTAAATGAAATGCAAGGCAAAAACTGGTGAGTTTGAAATGTTCGGTTTTATTCTCTTAGAATTTGCTAAGTATATTAATTGGTCAAATGACTATCCATGCAGCGATTTTCGTCTTGCTGTTCATTTCGATGAATATTAGTTACAGTTGTTGATTACTCGAGTGAGGATCGTATTTGTTGAATACCTGGCGCTGATTTGGGTTTTTGTAAGTTGAAGTTTGTCAGAGATGTTTGGTAGGTATCTCTAGGATTGATTCTTTTTCTTAATTCGAACGCGCTTCTGATTCTGGCAACAGCTTATATTGGCGTTCAACTTTAGTGGCTTGGTTGAGAAACTGTTGTAATAAGTGCGTAATGCAGGCATGTTGCATTTATATGTATTTGAACGAGAGAGAGTGGGGTGGGTGTGTCTTCGGTAGGAATTATAGGGTATAAAAACACAATTATCACTGGACCTCACTTTCAAGTTCTAAGTGCGCAAAAATTAGGTAGATAAGAATTTCGTATTTACGAAGTTCCGTATTTTATAATTCGCTGAAGTGCTTGAAATATTTCCCCCATGTTTAATTAGTCCCCAAAAATGGAAAATTGGTTTCCCGTGAATCACAACCAATTTACTTTCTTGAATAGATTTTAAATGCTCCAAAGATTTATACAACCTAATATGATTCCAAAAAAGTTAATAATACAGCAGCAAAGTTTGTAAGACAAAGCGTCCTAGCAATGAGTGGCGAGCGTATCACACGGAGTTTAGGAAGCTCACGCATGTGTGAGTGACTGGGAACATTGGTACATAGGACGTGCATCGTTTTTACAGCACTCTTGCATCAGCTTTTCATCTTTGTGAATCACTTTTGCATCATTTTTGCATCATTTTCGCATCATTTTTGCATCATTTTTAGGTACTTCAAATTTATGGTGACATTAACGCGAGTGAAATCTGCTGCAGAAATTGGGGGTTGATATTTTACAGTTAAAAAAGTGTTGATTTTTAAGATGAATTGTACAGTTACGGATGGTGGCACAGTGAGCCTATGAAGGATAGTACAGTTTTATTTCCTGCACCAGAATTACTGTGATGACTGTGATGTGGCAAGTCCCTCTGTGGCCCAACTTCCCACCACACTCCCTCAACATCCCCACCCTCACCACACTCCCTCAACATCCCCACCCTCACCACACTCCCTCAACATCCCCACCCTCACCACACTCCCTCAACATCCCGACCCTCACCACACTCCCTCAACATCCCCACCCTCACCACACTCCCTCAACATCCCCACCCTCACCACACTCCCTCAACATCCCCACCCTCACCACACTCCCTCAACATCCCCACCCTCACCACACTCCCTCAACATCCCCACCCTCACCACACTCCCTCAACATCCCCACCCTCACCACACTCCCTCAACATCCCCACCCTCACCACACTCCCTCAACATCCCCACCCTCACCACACTCCCTCAACATCCCGACCCTCACCACACTCCCTCAACATCCCCACCCTCACCACACTCCCTCAACATCCCCACCCTCACCACACTCCCTCAACATCCCCACCCTCACCACACTCCTTCAACATCCCCACCCTCACCACACTCCCTCAACATCCCCACCCTCACCACACTCCTTCAACATCCCCACCCTCACCACACTCCCTCAACATCCCCACCCTCACCACACTCCCTCAACATCCCCACCCTCACCACACTCCTTCAACATCCCCACCCTCACCACACTCCCTCAACATCCCCACCCTCACCACACTCCCTCAACATCCCCACCCTCACCACACTCTCTCAACATCCCCACCCTCACCACACTCCTTCAACATCCCCACCCTCACCACACTCCCTCAACATCCCCACCACACTCCCTCAACATCCCCACCACACTCCCTCAACATCCCCACCACACTCCCTCAACATCCCCACCACACTCCCTCAACATCCCCACCCTCATCACACTCCCTCAACATCCCCACCCTCACCACACTCCCACAAATCCCCACCACACTCCCTCAACATCCCCACCTTCACCACACTCCCTCAACATCCCCACCCTCACCACACTCCCTCAACATCCCCACCACACTCCCTCAACATCCCCACCACACTCCCTCAACATCCCCACCACACTCCCTCAACATCCCCACCCTCATCACACTCCCTCAACATCCCCACCCTCATCACACTCCCTCAACATCCCCACCCTCACCACACTCCCACAAATCCCCACCACACTCCCTCAACATCCCCACCTTCACCACACTCCCTCAACATCCCCACCCTCACCACACTCCCTCAACATCCCCACCACACTCCCTCAACATCCCCACCACACTCCCTCAACATCCCCACCACACTCCCTCAACATCCCCACCCTCATCACACTCCCTCAACATCCCCACCCTCACCACACTCCCACAAATCCCCACCACACTCCCTCAACATCCCCACCTTCACCACACTCCCTCAACATCCCCACCCTCACCACACTCCCTCAACATCCCCACCACACTCCTACCACACTCCCACAACACCCTCACAACACCACCACCACATCCCCACCACACTCCCATAACACCCTCACCACACCTCCACCACACTCCCACCACACTCTCACAACACCCTCACCACACCTCCACCACATCCCCACCACACTCCAATAACACCCTCACCACACCTCCACCGCATCCCCACCGCACTCTCACAACACCCTCACCACACCTCCACCACATCCCCACCACACTCCAATAACACCCTCACCACACCACCACCACATCCCCACCACACTCCCATAATACCCTCACAAAACCACCACCACATCCCCACCACACTCCCATAACACCCTCACCACACCTCCACCACACTCCCACCACACTCTCACAACACCCTCACCACACCTCCACCACATCCCCACCACACTCCAATAACGCCCTCACCACACCTCCACCGCATCCCCACCACACTCTCACAACACCCTCACCACACCTCCACCACATCCCCACCACACTCCAATAACACCCTCACCACACCACCACCACATCCCCACCACACTCCCATAACACCCTCACCACACCTCCACCACACTCCCACCACACTCTCACAACACCCTCACCACACCTCCACCACATCCCCACCACACTCCAATAACACCCTCACCACACCTCCACCACATCCCCACCACACTGCCACCACATTCCCGATGGCTGGAGTGGCCGTCAGGAATGGGAATCCAGCGATTCCCGATCATTGCAAATGCGAGGTGGGCCAATTCCCGATGATGGGCCCAGGCCCGGCTCTGTGGCAGGATCAGCGGGGATATGATGCAATCCCCACGGGGGGGAGGGGGGGGGGAGCGAGGTGAGGGCGCAGCTTGGGGAAGCGTCGATTTGAGGGTAAGTCGATATGCGAGTTGATATGAGAGTCGGTATGAGAGTCGGTATGAGAGTCGGTATGAGAGTCGATATGAAAGTCGATATGAGAGTCGGTATGAGAGTCGGTATGAGAGTCGTTATGAGAGTCGGTATGAGAGTCGATATGAGAGTCGGTATGAGAGTCGATATGAGAGTCGATATGAGAGTCGATATGAGAGTCGATATGAGAGTCGATATGAGAGTCGATATGAGAGTCGATTTGAGAGTCGATATGAGAGTCGATATGAGAGTCGATATGAGAGTCGATATGAGAGTCGATATGAGAGTCGATATGACAGTCGATATGAGAGTCGATATGAGCGTCGATATGAGAGTCGATATGAGAGTCGATATGAGAGTCGATATGAGAGTCGATATGAGAGTCGGTATGAGAGTCGATATGAGAGTCGATATGAGAGTCGATATGAGAGTCGATATGAGAGTCGATATGAGAGTCGATATGAGAGTCGATATGAGAGTCGATATGAGAGTCGATATGAGAGTCGATATGAGAGTCGATATGAGAGTCGATATGAGAGTCGATATGAAAGTCGATATGAGAGTCGACATGAGAATCAATATGAGAGTCGATATGAGAGTCTGTATGAGAAGATAGAAAAGGTGTTGCACGGAATGTGAGTTAGAATAGTGGCGGGTATGGGGGTGGATAAGCCTGTGGTGAGTATGGGTTGGATAAGTTTATGGTGAGTATGAGTTCAACTGACTCATGAACCTAAACACTGAAAGTATTCAATACAAAGAGCAACAAGCTCCAATGAAGGACTTGAAAGACTCTCCTTTTCCCTAATTTAGGTGCAATTTCGGCAGTTTAATCGAGTTCTTTTGTATTTAAAATTGACGTGAAAATTACGAAAAAAAGAGTCATTTTGCATACAAGCCTAACTTAAAAATGAATTTCCCTCTCTCTCTCTCTCTCTCTCTCTCTCTCTCTCTAGCTCTCTATTTAAAAGAGCTATTGTGATTTCTAGCTACACACCAACTGGACACGACACATATTTTAACATGACTTACATCTTGATGCAACACCATCAACGCACACGCCAGAACACACATCAGAACACACCACGTCACCGCGACACACAACACAACACAGCAGCACCAGTCCACACACCAACACACCCGAGCCTCACACACCAACACACCCAAGCATCACACACCAACACTCAGATCAATAAAGTACAGCGACACGCGCTGCTCAGCTACCGCTCGTCCTGCGCTGGTGTTGGTGCAGCGCTGGTGTTGGTGCAGCGCTGGTGTTGGTGCAGCGCTGGTTGCTTGGTTTGCTGCTATGTTGCTTGTTCGCTAATTTGCTTCGTTGCCTTAGTTGTGGTCGCCGTGGCCGAGTGGTTGAGAACGCGCCCTTCCGGGGAGGTGTCGAGGATTCAGGAGCAGTTCTCACGAATAACCAATGTATAGGTTTTACTTTAAAGCCGAAGTTCTTTATCAAAAGTCACCGATGGGATTGTGCGTGCTGCCACCAATCAGCGCAACAATCATGGTCATGGCAGCGCCGGTACAACGCCGCAGCTGCTCAAATACGTCCACTTCAACATAGTGGCCGCCTAAAGCTAATCTGTCCTGCATGAAGCGGCTTAATTCTACGGAGACACAGGGCAGTCTCGACCGCGGTCTAAGATGCTGAACTAAACTGCTTTTTCATTCACGTAACTGCGCTGAACTTCCGTGAACTGCGATGAACTGCAGTAAACTGCAATGAACTGCAGTGAACTGTGGAGAACTGCTATGAACTGCAATGAACTGCTATGAACTATGAAGAGCTGCGGAGAACTGCGCTGAACTGCAGTGAACTGCGATGAACTGCAGTAAACTGCAATGAACTGCAGTGAACTGTGGAGAACTGCTATGAACTGCAGTGAACTACGCTGAGGTGTCTGTCAAATTGCGCCAATCTACGCAGATGTCATCGATGATTTTTAGCCCTGTTAGTTTTTCCGGAGTGAGTGCTCTTGTGTTGTAATGGTCAAAGATGTATTGCGTACATAGGTGTACCACTTGTGCTGGGTAGTACCACCGTTGCAAGACCTACTGGTGACAGAAGGTTGCTTTTCTTTTATTCCGGAAGATTTGCTCGGAGTAATATCACTCGTTACTTTTAAAATACATTATATACTTTCACTTTTAAAATTATTTGTTCCCCTCTTTTCAAGTCATTGATTTCCATGTTTTAATGTTTTGCTCACAGATCAGACAACTGCGGGCTTGACTAAGGCACCCCCACACCTGCCACAAGTTCCTTAATCCTTAAGGAGCCACTAGACCTCAGTCACCTTAAGGACTTCACCTCAAGGGCCCTTAGTGAAGCCGAGCGTGCGCCTCCGATCTCTTGGAGAGGTGACGTCGACCTTGTGTTTGTTGTAGCGGGACTCCCTCTGTGTTGTAGCGGGACTCCCTCTGTGTTGTAGCGGGACTCCCTCTGTGTTGTAGCGGGACTCCCTCTGTGTTGTAGCGGGACTCCCTCTGTGTTGTAGCGGGACTCCCTCTGTGTTGTAGCGGGGACTCCCTCTATGTTGTAGCGGGGACTCCCTCTATGTTGTAGCGGGGACTCCCTCTGTGTTGTAGCGGGGACTCCCTCTGTGTTGTAGCGGGGACTCCCTCTGTGTTGTAGCGGGGACTCCCTCTGTGTTGTAGCGGGACTCCCCCTGTGTTGTAGCGGGACTCCCTCTATGTTGTAGCGGGGACTCCCTCTGTGTTGTAGCGGGGACTCCCTCTATGTTGTAGCGGGGACTCCCTCTATGTTGTAGCGGGGACTCCCTCTGTGTTGTAGCGGGGACTCCCTCTATGTTGTAGCGGGGACTCCCTCTATGTTGTAGCGGGGACTCCCTCTGTGTTGTAGCGGGGACTCCCTCTATGTTGTAGCGGGGACTCCCTCTATGTTGTAGCGGGGACTCCCTCTATGTTGTAGCGGGGACTCCCTCTGTGTTGTAGCGGGACTCCCCCTGTGTTGTAGCGGGACTCCCCCTGTGTTGTAGCGGGGACTCCCTCTGTGTTGTAGCGGGGACTCCCTCTGTGTTGTAGCGGGACTCCCTCTATGTTGTAGCGGGGACTCCCTCTGTGTTGTAGCGGGACTCCCTCTGTGTTGTAGCGGGGACTCCCTCTGTGTTGTAGCGGGACTCCCTCTGTGTTGTAGCGGGGACTCCCTCTGTGTTGTAGCGGGACTCCCTCTATGTTGTAGCGGGGACTCCCTCTGTGTTGTAGCGGGGACTCCCTCTGTGTTGTAGCGGGACTCCCTCTATGTTGTAGCGGGACTCCCTCTATGTTGTAGCGGGGACTCCCTCTGTGTTGTAGCGGGACTCCCTCTGTGTTGTAGCGGGACTCCCCCTGTGTTGTAGCGGGACTCCCCCTGTGTTGTAGCGGGACTCCCTCTGTGTTGTAGCGGGGACTCCCTCTGTGTTGTAGCGGGGACTCCCTCTGTGTTGTAGCGGGGACTCCCTCTATGTTGTAGCGGGGACTCCCTCTGTGTTGTAGCGGGGACTCCCTCTATGTTGTAGCGGGGACTCCCTCTGTGTTGTAGCGGGGACTCCCTCTGTGTTGTAGCGGGGACTCCCTCTATGTTGTAGCGGGGACTCCCTCTGTGTTGTAGCGGGACTCCCTCTGTGTTGTAGCGGGGACTCCCTCTGTGTTGTAGCGGGGCTCCCTCTGTGTTGTAGCGGGGACTCCCTCTGTGTTGTAGCGGGGACTCCCTCTGTGTTGTAGCGGGGACTCCCTCTGTGTTGTAGCGGGGACTCCCTCTATGTTGTAGCGGGGACTCCCTCTGTGTTGTAGCGGGGACTCCCTCTGTGTTGTAGCGGGGACTCCCTCTATGTTGTAGCGGGACTCCCCCTGTGTTGTAGCGGGACTCCCCCTGTGTTGTAGCGGGACTCCCTCTGTGTTGTAGCGGGACTCCCCCTGTGTTGTAGCGGGACTCCCCCTGTGTTGTAGCGGGACTCCCTCTGTGTTGTAGCGGGGACTCCCTCTGTGTTGTAGCGGGGACTCCCTCTGTGTTGTAGCGGGGACTCCCTCTGTGTTGTAGCGGGGACTCCCTCTGTGTTGTAGCGGGGACTCCCTCTATGTTGTAGCGGGACTCCCTCTGTGTTGTAGCGGGACTCCCTCTGTGTTGTAGCGGGACTCCCTCTATGTTGTAGCGGGGACTCCCTCTGTGTTGTAGCGGGGACTCCCTCTGTGTTGTAGCGGGGACTCCCTCTGTGTTGTAGCGGGACTCCCTCTGTGTTGTAGCGGGGACTCCCTCTGTGTTGTAGCGGGGACTCCCTCTGTGTTGTAGCGGGGACTCCCTCTATGTTGTAGCGGGGACTCCCTCTGTGTTGTAGCGGGGACTCCCTCTGTGTTGTAGCGGGGACTCCCTCTGTGTTGTAGCGGGACTCCCTCTGTGTTGTAGCGGGGCTCCCTCTGTGTTGTAGCGGGACTCCCTCTCTGTTCTAGCGAGACTCCCTCCTCTTGATCCCATATATGGGACCCAACACCCGCTGATCCCATATATGGGACCCAACACCCCCTGATCCCATATATGGGACCCAACATCCCCTGATCCCATATATGGGACCCAACACCCCCTGATCCCATATATGGGACCCAACACCCCTGATCCCATATATGGGACCCAACACCCCTGATCCCATATATGGGACCCAACACCCCTGATCCCATATATGGGACCCAACACCCCTGATCCCATATATGGGACCCAACACCCCCTGATCCCATATATGGGACCCAACATCCCCTGATCCCATATATGGGACCCAACACCCCTGATCCCATATATGGGACCCAACACCCCCTGATCCCATATATGGGACCCAACACCCCCTGATCCCATATATGGGACCCAACACCCCTGATCCCATGTATGGGACCCAACACCCCCTGATCCCATACATGGGACCCAACACCCCCTGATCCCATATATGGGACCCAACACCCCTGATCCCATATATGGGACCCAACACCCCCTGATCCCATATATGGGACCCAACACCCCTGATCCCATATATGGGACCCAACATGCCCTGATCCCATATATGGGACCCAACACCCCCTGATCCCATATATGGGACCCAACACCCCTGATCCCATATATGGGACCCAACACCCCTGATCCCATATATGGGACCCAACACCCCTGATCCCATATATGGGACCCAACACCCCCTGATCCCATATATGGGACCCAACACCCCTGATCCCATATATGGGACCCAACACCCCTGATCCCATATATGGGACCCAACACCCCCTGATCCCATACATGGGACCCAACACCCCCTGATCCCATGTATGGGACCCAACACCCCCCTGATCCCATATATGGGACCCAACACCCCCTGATCCCATATATGGGACACAACACCCCTGATCCCATATATGGGACCCAACACCCCCTGATCCCATATATGGGACACAACACCCCCTGATCCCATATATGGGACACAACACCCCTGATCCCATATATGGGACACAACACCCCCCTGATCCCATATATGGGACCCAACACCCCCTGATCCCATATATGGGACCCAACACCCCCTGATCCCATATATGGGACACAACACCCCCTGATCCCATATATGGGACACAACACCCCTGATCCCATATATGGGACACAACACCCCCTGATCCCATATATGGGACACAACACCCCTGATCCCATATATGGGACCCAACACCCCCTGATCCCATATATGGGACCCAACACCCCCTGATCCCATATATGGGACCCAACACCCCTGATCCCATATATGGGACCCAACACCCCCTGATCCCATATATGGGACCCAACACCCCCTGATCCCATATATGGGACCCAACACCCCCTGATCCCATATATGGGACCCAACACCCCTGATCCCATATATGAGACCCAACACCCCTGATCCCATATATGGGACCCAACACCCCCTGATCCCATATATGGGACCCAACACGCCCTGATCCCATATATGGGACCCAACACCCCGTGATCCCATATATGGGACCCAACACCCCTGATCCCATATATGGGACCCAACACCCCCTGATCCCATATATGGGACCCAACACCCCCTGATCCCATATATGGGACTCAACACCCCCTGATCCCATATATGGGACCCAACACCCCTGATCCCATATATGGGACCCAACACGCCCCTGATCCCATATATGGGACCCAACACCCCCTGATCCCATATATGGGACCCAACACCCCCTGATCCCATATATGGGACCCAACACCCCCTGATCCCATATATGGGACCCAACACGCCCCTGATCCCATATATGGGACCCAACACGCCCTGATCCCATATATGGGACCCAACACCCCCTGATCCCATATATGGGACCCAACACCCCCTGATCCCATATATGGGACCCAACACGCCCTGATCCCATATATGGGACCCAACACCCCCTGATCCCATATATGGGACCCAACACCCCTGATCCCATATATGGGACCCAACACCCCCTGATCCCATATATGGGACCCAACACCCCCTGATCCCATATATGGGACCCAACACCCCCTGATCCCATATATGGGACCCAACACCCCTGATCCCATATATGGGACCCAACACCCCCTGATCCCATATATGGGACTCAACACCCCCTGATCCCATATATGGGACCCAACACCCCTGATCCCATATATGGGACCCAACACCCCCTGATCCCATATATGGGACACAACACCCCTGATCCCATATATGGGACTCAACACCCCCTGATCCCATATATGAGACCCAACACCCCTGATCCCATATATGGGACCCAACACGCCCTGATCCCATATATGGGACCCAACACCCCTGATCCCATATATGGGTCAACACGCCCTGATCCCATATATGGGACCCAACACCCCTGATCCCATATATGAGACCCAACACCCCCTGATCCCATATATGGGACCCAACACCCCCTGATCCCATATATGGGACCCAACACCCCTGATCCCATATATGGGTCAACACGCCCTGATCCCATATATGGGACCCAACACCCCCTGATCCCATATATGGGACCCAACACGCCCTGATCCCATATATGGGACCCAACACGCCCTGATCCCATATATGGGACCCAACACCCCCTGATCCCATATATGGGACCCAACACCCCTGATCCCATATATGGGACCCAACACCCCCTGATCCCATATATGGGACCCAACACCCCCTGATCCCATATATGGGACCCAACACCCCTGATCCCATATATGGGACCCAACACCCCTGATCCCATATATGGGACCCAACACCCCTGATCCCATGTATGGGACCCAACACCCCTGATCCCATATATGGGACCCAACACCCCTGATCCCATGTATGGGACCCAACACCCCTGATCCCATATATGGGACCCAACACCCCCTGATCCCATATATGGGACCCAACACCCCTGATCCCATATATGGGACTCAACACCCCTGATCCCATATATGGGACCCAACACCCCTGATCCCATATATGGGACCCAACACCCCTGATCCCATATATGGGACCCAACACCCCTGATCCCATGTATGGGACCCAACACCCCTGATCCCATATATGGGACCCAACACCCCCTGATCCCATATATGGGACCCAACACCCCCTGATCCCATATATGGGACCCAACACCCCCTGATCCCATATATGAGACCCAACACCCCTGATCCCATATATGGGACTCAACACCCCCTGATCCCATATATGAGACCCAACACCCCTGATCCCATATATGGGACTCAACACCCCCTGATCCCATTTATGGGATAAAACACCCCCTGATCCCATATATGGGACCCAACAAGCCCTGATCCCATATATGGGACCCAACACGCCCTGATCCCATATATGGGACCCAACACCCCCTGATCCCATATATGGGACTCAACACCCCCTGATCCCATATATGGGACCCAACACGCCCTGATCCCATATATGGGACCCAACACCCCCTGATCCCATATATGGGACTCAACACCCCCTGATCCCATTTATGGGATAAAACACCCCCTGATCCCATATATGGGACCCAACACCCCTGATCCCATTTATGGGATAAAACACCCCCTGATCCCATATATGAGACCCAACACCCCTGATCCCATTTATGGGACTCAACACCCCCTGATCCCATATATGGGACCCAACACCCCTGACCCCATATATGGGACCCAACACGCCCTGATCCCATATATGGGACTCAACACCCCCTGATCCCATATATGGGACCCAACACCCCTGATCCCATATATGGGACCCAACACCCCCTGATCCCATATATGGGACCCAACACCCCCTGATCCCATATATGGGACCCAACACCCCCTGGTCCCATATATGGGATCCAACACGCCCTGATCCCATATATGAGACCCAACACCCCCTGATCCCATATATGGGACCCAACACCCCCTGATCCCATATATGGGACCCAACACCCCCCTGATCCCATATATGGGACCCAACACCCCCTGATCCCATATATGGGATCCAACACGCCCTGACCCCATATATGGGACCCAACACCCCTGATCCCATATATGGGACCCAACACCCCCTGATCCCATATATGGGACCCAACACCCCTGATCCCATATATGGGACCCAACACCCCTGATCCCATATATGGGACCCAACACCCCCTGATCCCATATATGGGACCCAACACCCCTGATCCCATATATGGGACCCAACACCCCTGATCCCATATATGGGACCCAACACGCCCTGATCCCATATATGAGACCCAACACCCCCTGATCCCATATATGGGACTCAACACCCCCTGATCCCATATATGGGACCCAACACCCCCTGATCCCATATATGGGACCCAACACCCCCTGATCCCATATATGGGACCCAACACGCCCTGATCCCATATATGGGACCCAACACCCCCTGATCCCATATATGGGACCCAACACCCCTGATCCCATATATGGGACCCAACACCCCTGATCCCATATATGGGACCCAACACCCCTGATCCCATATATGGGACCCAACACCCCTGATCCCATATATGGGACCCAACACCCCTGATCCCATATATGGGACCCAACACCCCTGATCCCATGTATGGGACCCAACACCCCTGATCCCATATATGGGACCCAACACCCCTGATCCCATATATGGGACCCAACACCCCCTGATCCCATATATGGGACCCAACACCCCCTGATCCCATATATGGGACCCAACACCCCCTGATCCCATATATGGGACCCAACACCCCTGATCCCATATATGGGACCCAACACCCCCTGATCCCATATATGGGACCCAACACCCCTGATCCCATATATGGGACCCAACACCCCCTGATCCCATATATGGGACCCAACACGCCCTGATCCCATATATGGGACCCAACACCCCCTGTTCCCATATATGGGACCCAACACCCCCTGATCCCATATATGGGACCCAACACCCCCTGATCCCATATATGGGACCCAACACCCCTGATCCCATATATGGGACCCAACACCCCCTGATCCCATATATGGGACCCAACACCCCTGATCCCATATATGGGACCCAACACCCCTGATCCCATATATGGGACCCAACACCCCTGATCCCATAAATGGGACCCAACACCATAAACGCGACGCAGCGCGGCTGATGCTCCACTTTGCATAATATCCTCGTCTGGGCCCCAGCGGCCTTAGGGCGACGGGACAATTGTTGGGCCCGGACCCGAGCCTGCGTCGCTTAACGGGCCATACGGGCCGTGTAACGGTACGTACGGACCCGAGCCTGCGTCGCTTAACGGGCCATACGGGCCGTGTAACGGTACGTACGGACCCGTGCCTGCGTCGCTTAACGGGCCATACGGGCCGTGTAACGGGACGTACGGACCCGTGCCTGCGTCGCTTAACGGGCCATACGGGCCGTGTAACGGTACGTACGGACCCGTGCCTGCGTCGCTTAACGCCATACGGACCGTGTAACGGGACGTACGGACCCGTGCCTGCGTCGCTTAACGGGCCATACGGGCCGTGTAACGGGACGTAAGGGCCCGTGTCTGCATCGCTTAACGGGCCATACGGGCCCGTGTAACGGTACGTAAGGGCTCGTGTAACGGGACATGCGGGCCCGTGTAATGGGACATGCTGGGCCCATGTAGCGGGACATGCTGGGCCCGTGTAACGGGAAATGCTGGCCCGTGTAACGGGACAAACTTGACCGTGTAACGGGATAAACGGGCCTTTATAACGGGACAAATGGGGTTGTGTAACGGGACGAACGGGCTTGTGTACGGAAAAAACGGCCGCATGTAACGGGACGTAAGAACCTGTGTAACGGGAGATGCGTGTCCGTGCGACGGGACTTACATGCCCTTGTAACGGGCCATATGGGACCGTGTAACGCGCTATAAGGGCCCGTGTAACGGGCCATATGGGGTCGTGTAACGGACTATACGGGCCCGTGTGAAGAGATTTTAAACGGACATTGGAGCTGCATAGAACACAAATTTATTGAACAAAATTCGACCTCCAAATTTTTCAGCAAAAAAAAAAAAATTCAGCAAATTGATTTTCCTTGAACAAGCGATAAAGTCACGTGTTATTTGTACGTAAACACCAAAGTTCTGCATCGACGTTAATAACTGTTTTTCATTCAACAACATCATTGTCGACGTTAATTACAACATAGCATGCAGGTCGTAAATCGACGCTCTGCTGTCGTTAATGTGAGGTGTTTTAGTAAACCAGTAGACAGTTCCTGGCTGTAGATAGTATCTGTATATAGAGTTGGTCATGAAGAAACAGAATTTAAAATGAAATAAAATCTAAAATTAAAAATGAAGTCAAAAATCAAATTTAGTCAAAAATCTAATTGAGTCCAAAATCTAATTGAGTTCAAAATCTAATTGAGTCCAAAATCTAATTGAGTCCAAAATCTAATTGAGTTCAAAATCTAATTGAGTTCAAAATCTAATTGAGTTCAAAATCTAATTGAGTCTAAAATCTAATTGAGTCCAAAATCTAATTGAGTCCAAAATCTAATTGAGTTCAAAATCTAATTGAGTCCAAAATCTAATTGAGTTCAAAATCTAATTGAGTCCAAAATCTAATTGAGTTCAAAATCTAATTGAGTCCAAAATCTAATTGAGTTCAAAATCTAATTGAGTCCAAAATCTAATTGAGTTCAAAATCTAATTGAGTCCAAAATCTAATTGAGTTCAAAATCTAATTGAGTCTAAAATCTAATTGAGTCCAAAATCTAATTGAGTCAAAAATCTAATTGAGTCTAAAATCTAATTGAGTCCAAAATCTAATTGAGTTCAAAATCTAATTGAGTCCAAAATCTAATTGAGTTCAAAATCTAATTGAGTTCAAAATCTAATTGAGTCCAAAATCTAATTGAGTTCAAAATCTAATTGAGTCCAAAATCTAATTGAGTTCAAAATCTAATTGAGTTCAAAATCTAATTGAGTCTAAAATCTAATTGAGTCCAAAATCTAATTGAGTCCAAAATCTAATTGAGTTCAAAATCTAATTGAGTCCAAAATCTAATTGAGTTCAAAATCTAATTGAGTCCAAAATCTAATTGAGTCCAAAATCTAATTGAGTCCAAAATCTAATTGAGTCCAAAATCTAATTGAGTCCAAAATCTAATTGAGTCCAAAATCTAATTGAGTCCAAAATCTAATTGAGTCCAAAATCTAATTGAGTCCAAAATCTAATTGAGTTCAAAATCTAATTGAGTCCAAAATCTAATTGAGTTCAAAATCTAATTGAGTCCAAAATCTAATTGAGTTCAAAATCTAATTGAGTCAAAAATCTAATTGAGTCTAAAATCTAATTGAGTCCAAAATCTAATTGAGTCCAAAATCTAATTGAGTTCAAAATCTAATTGAGTCAAAAATCTAATTGAGTCCAAAATCTAATTGAGTCCAAAATCTAATTGAGTTCAAAATCTAATTGAGCTCAAAATCTAATTGAGTTCAAAATCTAATTGAGCTCAAAATCTAATTGAGTCCAAAATCTAATTGAGTCCAAAATCTAATTGAGTCCAAAATCTAATTGAGTTCAAAATCTAATTGAGCTCAAAATCTAATTGAGTCCAAAATCTAATTGAGTTCAAAATCTAATTGAGCTCAAAATCTAATTGAGTCCAAAATCTAATTGAGTCCAAAATCTAATTGAGTCCAAAATCTAATTGAGTTCAAAATCTAATTGAGCTCAAAATCTAATTGAGTCCAAAATCTAATTGAGTCCAAAATCTAATTGAGTCCAAAATCTAATTGAGTTCAAAATCTAATTGAGCTCAAAATCTAATTGAGCTCAAAATCTAATTGAGTCCAAAATCTAATTGAGTCCAAAATCTAATTGAGTTCAAAATCTAATTGAGCTCAAAATCTAATTGAGTTCAAAATCTAATTGAGCTCAAAATCTAATTGAGTCCAAAATCTAATTGAGTCCAAAATCTAATTGAGTCCAAAATCTAATTGAGTCCAAAATCTAATTGAGTCCAAAATCTAATTGAGTCCAAAATCTAATTGAGTCCAAAATCTAATTGAGTCAAAAACCAAATTTAGTCAAAAATTGATTTGAGTTTGAAATAAAAATTGGTTTCTAACATTAAATTGTCAAAAAATATAAATTGAGTCTAAAACTAAATAGTGTCTAAAATTATATGGAGTCTAAAATTCAGCAAGAGATCATTTTCCTAATTTTGGAATTGCCTGCTAAAAAACAAAGTTACAAGACCATGTGTATTTTTATAAATGAGATGCTTATGATGAACTTGCCCGATATGAATTTTGCACCCAGAACTTCTCTGAAGATCCGTAATTGCATTCGAGAACTCTTTACAATGCCTTTACATGTTTCAGTTGGCATGCATAAACATGCCTTGACTGTGCAATCCTTTGTGTACATGTAAATGCATTATATATTTAAGCAAAAAACAACCAACATTCTATTAGAACAGACGTTAGCTTTGCTTAAATCACCGATTCATTTAAAAATTTAAAACTGATGAAAATGGCAATTCAATTAGCCATTTTATTCCGCAGAAACAAAAAATCGACCACGGTTTAGAGACCAGCTCTATCATCAGTTCTATAAAATACAGAGATCAATTCAACGCAAGCACAAAAGCTCGATCGATAAAAAATCCCACAATTTACAAAAACTCATCGAATTAAAAACATTTTAGTATTTTGTCAGAAATAATGAGTTTGATCGAAAACAACTCACTCGTAAACATTCATGCGGAAGAATCAATTACCTTTATTTCCCATAAAATTCCACTAATCCATGAACGATTCAATAAACAAGAAGCATCATAAACACCTTTCCATCACCCACTCGTGAAAGACCTCGCGATTTCTTCGGTTAATGAGGGTAAATCAAGTACTTAATTCTCCTAGCGCTGTTACCCTTGACAAAGCCTGGTCCCTGTCGCGCTCTATGCTCCATAGAGGCTCATCCAGCCAGAAACTCCGATCATCATGAATGTATCATTACACTATCATTTCATTGAGCCTCCCCCTCGTCGCATTACACTATCATTTCATTGAGCCTCCCCCTCGACGCATTACACTATCATTTCATTGAGTCGCTCCCTCGTATCCGTGATACCCGTTTCCCTTCCCCCATCACCCGCCGGCCATTTTTCCCACGTGTGACTATAGAAAAACTCTATCACATTTGATGCAGGCTCATAGTACCGGTCCCGGCCGTACAATGATCCATTTAGCCCTAATAGAAGTAATTCTCGACTATTTTTCGGCCGCCTATTGAATTGAGTGACGAGCCTTGACTTCGCTGTCCGTTTGTTGTGCTGTGTGCTGTGTTGTGTGCTGTGTGCTGTGTTGTGTGCTGTGTGTTGTGTGTTGTGTGTTGTGTGCTGTGTGCTGTGTTGTGTGCTGTGTGCTGTGTTGTGTTGTGTGCTGTGTGCTGTGTTGTGTGCTGTGTGCTGTGTTGTGTGTTGTGTTGTGTGCTGTGTGCTGTGTTGTGTGCTGTGTGTTGTGTTGTGTGTTGTGTTGTGTGTTGTATGTTGTGTTGTGTGTTGTGTTATGTGCTGTGTGCTGTGTACTGTGCTGTGTGTTGTGTGTTGTGCTGTGTGTTGTGTGTTGTGTGCTGTGTTGTGTGTTGTGTGCTGTGTGCTGTGCTGCGTTGTGTGTTGTGCTGTGTGTTGTGTGTTGTGTGCTGTGTGCTGTGCTGTGTGTTGTGTGCTGTGTGCTGTGTTGTGTGCTGTGTGCTGTGTTGTGTGTTGTGTTGTGTGCTGTGTGCTGTGTTGTGTGCTGTGTGTTGTGTGCTGTGCTGTGTGCTGTGCTGTGTGTTTTGTGTTGTGTGCTGTGTGCTGTGTTGTGTGCTGTGTGCTGTGTTGTGTGTTGTGTTGTGTGCTGTGTGCTGTGTTGTGTGCTATGTGTTGTGTGCTGTGTGCTGTGTGTTGTGTGTTGTGTTGTGTGTTGTGTTGTGTGTTGTGTTGTGTGTTGTATGTTGTGTTGTGTGTTGTGTTATGTGCTGTGTGCTGTGCTGTGTGCTGTGTGCTGTGTTGTGTGTTGTGTGTTGTGTGCTGTGTTGTGTGTTGTGTGCTGTGTGCTGTGCTGTGTGCTGTGTTGTGTGTTGTGTGCTGTGCTGTGTGCTGTGTTGTGTGTTGTGCTGTGTGCTGTGTTGTGTGCTGTGTGCTGTGTTGTGTGTTGTGTGCTGTGTGCTGTGTTGTGTACTGAGTGTTGTGTGCTGTGTGCTGTGTAGTGTGTGATGTGTGTTGCGCGCTGTACTGTGCTGTGCGCTGTTTTTTAGGTGTTGTGTAGTGTGTGGTGTGTGTTGCTCGTTGTACTGTGCTGTGTGCTGTATGTTATGTGTTGTGTAGTGTGTGCTGTGTGTTGTGTGTTGTGTGCGGTATGGTGTTATGTTGTGGGCTATGTACTGTTTGCTGTGTGCTGTGTGTTGTGTGCTTTGTGCTTTGTGCTGTGCTGTGTGCTGTGTGCTGTGCTGTGTGCTGTGCTGTGTGCTGTGCTGTATGCTGTGCAATGTGCTGTGCTTACCGTGCTGAGAGTATTTTTATTGTTGTTTATACTGACCGTATTGTTCTTGCTAGTAATACTGATGTAGACCGTACCGATAGTATTTGTGTTGCTAGTTATGGTACTGCTGCGGCATGACAGCACCACCACCACCACCAACACCACCACCACCACCACACCACCACCCCCACCACCAGCTCGACACAACAAAAGGCAACACACTCCACCAACACAACACAAAGGCAACACATTAACACTTAACACTTCACTAACTTCTCGCAAAGGTCATCGATACGCCATCACCCGACCGGCGTGCGTAATGGGCTCTTCATTACTCGAGTAGCGTGAGTAATGAGTCTGTGTGAGTGTTCATGCTGGGTATGTTGGGTCATTATGTTGTTCATGCAAGGTTCATCATGTTGTTAATGTAGGTTATGTAAGGCATCATGTTGTTCATGTAAGTTATGTTGGGTTGCAGGTTATGTTGAGCATTATGTTTTTCATGTAGGTAATGTTTTTATTATGTTATTCATGCAGGGTTCATCATGTTGTTAATGTAAGTTATTTTGGGTATTATGTTGTTCGCGTAGGTTACGTAGGGTTCATTATGCTGCTCATGTTGGGTATGTTGGGTATAATGTGTTCATGCAGGGTTCACTATGTTGTTCATGAAGATTATGTTGTTCATGTGTTGTAGTCTACATGGAATATTATGTTGATTCTTACAGTGCACATAGAGCATCATACTGCATGCTGCTTCGTGCAGGCTACATAGCCTATCATGCTGGTTTGTATAACCCACATGGTGCATTGAGCTGATTCGTATAGTCCACATACATAATCGATAAAGTCCTTGCTTATGTAGCGCATATGCTAGTTGACATGCTTGTGACATGTCAACTTATGCTAGTTGACATGCTAGTGGCATGTCAACTTATGCTGGTTGACATACCAGTGACATGTCAACTTATGCTAGTTGACATGCTAGTGACATGTCAACTTATGCTAGTTGACATGCTAGTGACATGTCAACTTATGCTGGTTGACATACTAGTGACATGTCAACTTATGCTAGTTGACATGCTAGTGACATGTCAACTTATGCTAGTTGACATGCTAGTGACATGTCAACTTATGCTGGTTGACATACTAGTGACATGTCAACTTATGCTAGTTGACATGCTAGTGACATGTCAACTTATGCTAGTTGACATGCTAGTGACATGTCAACTTATGCTAGTTGACGTGCTAGTGACATGTCAACTCATGCTAGTTGACATGGAGCAGAACGTTACTCCGTACCACCTCAGTGGTGCAAGCACAGCTCGTGATCGAGATCTGAAAACTAAGTGGCGTCCCCCGTAGACTTTAGGCGATTTTTGATCAATTCCGCTCAAAATGTGATACATTTTCAAATACAAAAATGGAACCATTTTCCGTCTCACAAATTTCAATTCTTTCATTTTATTTTCTATTTTGCTCTTTGCAAATTTGAAAATGATTGCTTATAACAATTCTGAAACTCTAGTTTCAACATTCTGGACCTGAAATTAGAGTTTTCTTTTTGTGTTTTGTAACGGTCTTCTATTTTTGGTTGGAAATTAATTTAGTAACTTTAGCACATAGAACTTTGCACTCATTTAGCACTTTGATTGCGACGTGAACCACCGGTGGTCCTCGAGGTTGTTTTCATAATGCTGCTCACCGACCAGCAGTCACAAATTCAATTTTCATAACTACTCAAATGCGAGCTAAATGGAAGCACGACCTAATTAATGTTAGCTACCTGCATACTACAACTGACTGACTCCAAATTTGATTTGAATATTTCATTTCATCTCCAGCAGTAGAAATGTTAATAAATCAAAAACATTTTTCCTTCGTTAAAGATTGAATCAATTCACTTTTATTCCAGTTAATGATTTTCTCGTTGAAGGTTGCATTAACTTAGTATTATTCTAATCTTAAGGGAAGTGAACGACTACCTCGCCAGAATATTTTAACTTCAGTTGAAGAATGCTACAAGGAATAGTGATGAAAAGCAACATTCATCTTTGTGTTGGTATATGTTCCAGAAAGTTAATTAGTCTCGTAGTTAGATATTAATTAAACTGACCCGTTCGATGACGTGAGTAAATGTTGGAAACACAACGTGATAAAATATTATTAGATGAAATAATCGTGGACAAAATATTAATAAACAAAATATCAAAGGATATGATATTATTCATAAAATATCAAGGGATGAATATTAAGGGAAATTTTAAGGAATGAAACGATACGGATAAAAATATTAACAGAAACGTTAAGGGAGGAAGCAACATGGATAAAACATGAATTGGTAAAATATTAAGGAACGAAATATCAAGGAATGAAATATTGAGGGATAGATATTGAAAGAAAAATATTAAGGGTTAAAATCCCACGGGAAAAATAAAGGAAAGCCTACATCCACATCACTCCACGCAGGCAGGGGAGTTAACATATTTGAACATAAAACTACGATAAACCTTGAATAATTTGCAAATGTGTGTCAATTTAGAAGAAAGACTAGTTAAATTAGGGTTTATAACATTCAAACGATAAGGATTAGTGAAGGACCCGAAAAATTATCGTGTTTGTTTCATGCTGATATATTAATAATATTGGGCTTCATTATTTTAGAATGAAAGATAATTAAACAATTTATGCTTTAAATCATTTTTGGAAATCGTAATTTATTTTAAGAAGGATAATTTATGTTTAGAGTAAAATAAATTTTCACAACATTTTCGATATATGTTTTTCTCTCAAGGGAAAACTCTTGCAAATAATCATGTCGAGAGAAGTTCGCTAGAGAGTCTCAATTTTTTTAATAAATGAACAAATTTCAAACACTTTCTTAATATCAACAGAGAGAGAACCTCTTAAAAAGTTCTTTAAATTTTAAGGAAAATTTTCTTGAATTTCTTTCTAAGTTTATAACAAAACATGAAACAAACTTGTTAAGATGTATTACTTATAACGAACTGCTGACACATTATTGACAAGTGCATCTGGAATACACATGTTTAACACACATTTTCAAAATAAACGGTGTGTAATTAACAGATATTATTATTCGGTTTCGTGCACATTATAAAATGTCATTCAAGCGTCAATTGTTCACAGGATATAACCTCAAGAATAATTTTTCAAATGTACATGTACAGGAACATTGAACATGCTGAGCTGGTATCAATATATTGACTTATGTTAAGTACATATTACTTATAGAACCTTCACTTTTTCGTATTCAATTAATACACTTTAAATACCAGTAGGAAAATCTTCCATGAATATGCACAACAGGAACTTATGTACGATATGAAGACAGTCAATGGACACTATTACTAGATCTAGTCGCATTCAAGATCAGGAAATCAATACTATATAATGAAACACCAGGTTTTTCCTTGAATTAATCTAATAAATAAATTTATATATTTTGAGCGTAATTTCTGCTATGTTGCTACAACGGGCATCTCATTGAACGCGTTACATTGGTTGGTGCGTGTGTCTGTGACGCTCACAGGGACGCTCAATTAATGACCGTATCTGTGATACGAGTTTCACCAGCGCACAAGTACAAGAATATTTTGATGGCGGGTACTGTTGGGATGGATATATTTGTTGGGCATCCACGTCTGGAGGATTTATTTAATGGCGGGTACTGTTGGGATGGATATATTTGTTGGGCATCCACGTCTGGAGGATTTATTTAATGGCGGGTACTGTTGGGATGGATATATTTGTTGGGCATCCACGTCTGGAGGATTTATTTAATGGCGGGTACTGTTGGGATGGATATATTTGTTGGGCATCCACATCTGGAGTATTTATTTAATGGCGGGTACTGTTGGGATGGATATTTTTGTTGGGCATCCACGTCTGGAGGATTTATTTAATGGCGGGTACTGTTGGGATGGATATATTTGTTGGGCATCCACGTCTGGAGGATTTATTTAATGGCGGGTACTGTTGGGATGGATATATTTGTTGGGCATCCACGTCTGGAGGATTTATTTAATGGCGGGTACTGTTGGGATGGATATATTTGTTGGGCATCCACATCTGGAGTATTTATTTAATGGCGGGTACTGTTGGGATGGATATTTTTGTTGGGCATCCACGTCTGGAGGATTTATTTAATGGCGGGTACTGTTATATGGATATATTTGTTGGGCATCCACATCTGAAGTATTTATTTAATGGCGGGTACTGTTGGGATGGATATATTTGTTGGGCATCCACGTCTGGAGGATTTGTTAAAGGAAACTATTTATTCCCGTCATTTTAAACGGGCGATTTTAGAGGGGTACTATTACACTAAATAAATCATTCTTATCCTCCAAGTCCCAGCCAAATTAATTTTATTTTCATCCCAGCCAAATGAATTCATTCCTCACCAGCCAACGATCGGGAGCTACAAGAAGCGAGTCAATTCTGACAGCGCAAGTCACAGCGGAGCAAAAGAGAGAGAAGCAATACATTCACAGTTAACTTGTCACTTCACAACATTTAATGCGGATTGCGCCGAACAAATTACTTAATCCCGGCGTTGGCAAGTCGCAAATGGTCGCACATTTTCATAAGTCGCGATAATCCGCGCGCTGTCCCACGCGGATCTCCGCAGCATCGCGTCGCTGCGAAATGTGTCATCGCTCATGTTTTGTCCCTGCATGTTTTGTCCTATAATGTTATATCCTTTGATATTTTGCCTTCTTTTTAATTTTTCTCCTATTCTGACTCTTATGTTTTATCCCTTAATATTTTCTTTCTTGGCATTTTGTGCTTTGATATTTTGTCGGCTGAGATTTTGCACTTTGAGATTTTGACTTTTTTATATTTTTCTCGTGATATTCTGACTGCTGGAATTTTATCCCTTATTATTTTACGCTGCGTTATTTTGTCTCATCACGCCCAGAAATTATCACGTGTCGGAAATGATCAACTGTTACAGCTCCAGAAATGATCAAATGCTACCACCACAGAAATGGCCAAACGCCAGTAATGATCAAATGCCAGAAATGACCAAATGCTTGAAATGATCATGTGCCAGGTATGATGATATGCCAGAAATGATCATGTGCCAAAAATGATCAAATGCCAGAAATGATCTGACAGAAATGATCATATGCCAGAAATGATCGAATGCCAGAAATGACCAAATGCCAGAAATGATCATATGCAAGAAATGATGATATGCCAGAAATGATCAAATGCCAGAAATGATCAAATGCCAGAAATGACCAAATGCCAGAAATGATCAAATGCCAGAAATGATCAAATGCCAGAAATGACCAAATGCTTGAAATGATCATGTGCCAGAAATGATCAAATGCCAGAAATGATCTGACAGAAATGATCATATGCCAGAAATGATCAAATGCCAGAAATGACCAAATGCCAGAAATGATCATATGCAAGAAATGATGATATGACAGAAATGATCAAATGCCAGAAATGATCAAATGCCAGAAATGACCATATGACAGAAATGATCAAATGCCAGAAATGATCAAATGCCAGAAATGATCAAATGCCAGAAATGACCATATGACCATATGACTAAATGACCGAATAATGATCAAATGCCAGAAATGATCAAATGCCAGAAATGATTAAATGCCAGAAATGATCAAATACCAGAAATGACCATATGCCAGTAATGATCAAATGCCAGAAATGATCAAATGCCAGAAATGATCAAATGCCAGAAATGACCAAATGCCAGAAATGATCATATGCAAGAAATGATGATATGCCAGAAATGATCAAATGCCAGAAATTATCAAATGCCAGAAATGACCATATGCCAGTAATGATCAAATGCCAGAAATGATCAAATGCCTGAAATGATCAACTCTTACCCCTCAAGAAATGATTAAATACGAGAAATTATCAACTGCTATCGCTTCAGAAATGATCAAATGCCAGAAATGATCAGCTGTCCCGCCCCAGAAATGATCCCGTCAAGAAGGCATTGCTTCATCAACAGCTAAGTACATAAGACCCAAGCCGTGCCAGAAGGCAAGTAGCGCCACGGCCGCCCATCCCTCGTTACCGCAGTTGAGCTATACGTCCCCCGCAGCAGCTGAACCTCCGCTTATGGTTGTTTACTGATGGCATCAGAGATGGCCGGTTATCGGCGGCGTTTGGCCGATTGTTATCCCGTGATGGACGATTATAGAAGCGAGGGTCGGCCCCTAACTCATGATTATCAGCTGCTAATCAGCTAACAACATTAATCGATTAGCGCTGCCTACTGATTCTATTAAACGCAGCCGACGTGTAAGAAGCATGGAAACTTTCCGGAATGGGATTCTGCTTGTCCGCGCTGTGGAAATGGTGGAAATCTTCAAGGATTGGGACTCTTCGTATTTGCGATATGGAAAACAGTGGATATTTTTTGAGGAATTTCCAGTGGACACGAGATCGTACATAAATACAATTTAATTATGAATCTTGCCTCATTTAATAACTAATTGAACAATATGGGTTTTCGTTTTATTAATGTGCTTCTTTTAATGCTGTAGTCATGTTGTTACATCGTATGTTGTTTCTTTGCATAGCGTTTCTTAAAACTTTTGACATTTTACAGCCAATTGAACTATGCCGACGAAACTAGAGAGAGTTATGAAGTGGTCTTCAATGGAATACTTTTGTTACATTTATTACGAATAATAGCAAAATCAAGTTAAAGAGAAAAATTGGAAAATTAACTCAAAAATAATAATAGATGACTAACAAATTGCACATGGCTTCTATTTATAGAGGGAATTTAAATCATTTAAATCTACAGGCGAAATGGAACAATCCGGCGACAATTTACGGTTGTCCGACGGCCGTCAAACGGCTGTCAAGCCGCCTGTCAACACGGCTGTCAACTCGGCTGTCAAGTGACGGATTACTTCCTATAGACTTAACCTTAGATGAGTATGCTCTTACTAATGGTAATATGTTTATCGAATAAATGTAAATGAAACACCATACATTTATCTGAAATGAGTGAATTGTTTTCAGTAATTCAAGGGAAGTATTGAATTTTTATGTAGTTATTAGTGAGATATTTTGTTTGTTAAAGTTGAACTTATATTTTTTCCTCAATATTCGTGCAGTTTTTCATTGACAGACATGTGTTGTGTGGTTGTGTTCTTTAATACAGGAAGTTTGAAAGATTTGGGTTCGCCATTTTAGGATAGATTCGAGAAAATGTTTCGTTGTTTTTTTCCCCTTCGGCTTTATTAAATTATTAAATTAATAATAGCATTACCAATTCAGCGACTGACCTTTTACTAATTATAATTTTAAACCAGGTATGACATATATGTATATATACATACACCCATTTCTATGGGTTCTATATGTATATATGTTATATACATATATATATATAATTATATTATTATTTTGCCGTTTTAATTCGCATTTATTGTGAAGAAAAGTGAAGCTTTGATATTTAGATTTATTTTATGTTAGATTTATTTATTTTTTCTTACCATGCTATTCCTTTATTTTGAGACATATTTGAATACTTGAAGAGCAGTTTTGTGACCTTGTCTCGTTATTTATGCAATACACGTGCCTTTTTTGATGTACAGATTCTGACGGATGGTGAGCTGAAGCTTCAAACTAAAAAAGGATTTTAAAAACTTTCCTCCTTTTAAATTCTTTCACCAAAAGGACTTTAAAGTTCTTCTGTACTGTAACTTTCATAGTTAAATTGCTGGCACGGAATATATTCCTACCAACATATAAATCTATTTATTTTAATATTACAGGAAGTATACCTAACATGTTATATGTACATTATACAATCCTAATTGAACTTAATAAATATAAATAAATCAGTGCAAGGGCTTTGCCTACTTCTTAACTCGAGCTACGAATTTAACCAATTTTAATCTAGTCTTTTTTCAGAGATGTCTGCAATATTTCTTTCTAGAACATTCCCCTTCATTCCCCTTCTGAAGGATTCCTTTTTAATTGACTATCCGCCTTTCTATAACATGCCCCTTATCTCAAGTGCTATATTCATCTATGTTATTCAATCATTCAATAAAATGATTCCTCTCTGTCCTATCTTGTATTCCATAAGATTTCCCCCTAAAAACACGAGTCTTGCTTAAAATATTCCACCTTTCCTGCCCGTCCTCCACTTTACGTTAACTAACATTTCTGAAACATTTCCTTTTGAAAAAAAAGGAGCGAAAATAAAGAATATTTTAAAGTTAGCTCACACCTTATCTTTTAACCGTCCTCCATTTTATATTATTTTTGTAACTAAGAAATATCCTCTTTTTAGAGAGGTGAAGCAAAGATAGATAATATTTTAACACAAGCTAACACCTTATGCTCACTCGCTTCTCTTTCAACCATGCTCCGTATTTATAACATTTGTTCATTTTAAATTCGTTCTCTTCCGTTCTCCATTTTATGCTATTTATCTTTCTAAAACATGTTCTTTTTTCCGAAGAAGTAAAACGAAAATAAAGAAAATTGCAATGTAAGTTCACACGTTGTACTCTATCTTTGAACCATGTTCTATTTTATAACATTTATATTCGTGAGACAAGTCCTCTTTTCCAGAGAAGTCAAGTGAAAATACAGAACATTTAAGTGTAGTTCACACCCATTTTGCCATCAACTTTAGCAGCTCCAGACACGGGGCGGCCGTTCTGTCTCTGACGTGCGACTGGGGGGAAAATTACAAAAAAAAAAAAAAGGATAAAGGCTCCCCCTCTATTAAAAATAATCATGCCGTGCTCTCGGTGCGCAGCCGTGACTGGGCTGTTCATCTTCCAAGTTTCTATTGAGATCAATTTCTATTCTTTTGATATGCGCCTCGCTGAATAGATGAGCTCCATCGCGAAAATTGAGAAATAAAAGCGGGCTCGAAATTCTGCACCATTTTTAATTTAAAATCCAAAGTTTGAACTCACTGCTACTGATGCCAAGTGTCTCTCAAAAGGAAATATGAATGAAAACTTAATATGAATTAAAACCGAATTTGAATTAATTGTTCTTTCGACGCTGTCGTTCTTTCGCACCATATTGAAAACTTGCAAAGTTTCATGCAGCCAAATTAAATTCCGAAATCCAAGTTGCAAAAGATAGATAGCACCGAAATTAAATTCCTAAATCCAAGTTGCCAGAGATAGAGAGCACCCAAGTTAAGTTTATGAATCCAAGTTCTAAAACAAATAAGTAATACCCAAATTAAGTTCTTGAACAAAAGTCGCAAATAATAAAAACGTGTGTTTCTCAAATCAGTCGAAATGACAAGTCCGTTCGGATAAAACCACTTAACATGTCGCTGTAACATGACACTACGTACTACGTGCCTCATTCACACACTTGAACCACAACTTCAGGCAAATTTTGATACGAGTTTTCTTTTTCAATTTATTTTTTCTTGTTAGTTTTCTTCAGAACATTTGGTCTTAAACATTTACTCTGAATATTCTCCAGTACTAAAAGAACAACAATATTTTATTCAACTTCATGACACATCTTGTGTTTTCGATGATCAGTGTGGATATGTATTTATTTTATGTTAGAACATTTACTACTTAGCTGTGAAAACAGTTCAATGTGTGTAGTTGGGCGGATTATTATTCCAGGTAATAAAAATTCCAGTTAATATGAATTTCAGGGAATGTGAATTCCAGGGTATAAGAATTCCAGGGTATATGATATCCAGGGTGTATGAATTCCAGGTAATAAAAATTCCAGTTAATCTGAATTTCAGGGAATATGAATTCCAGGGTATATTAATTCCAGGATATATGAATTCCAGGAAATATGAATTCCAGGGAATATGAATTCCAGGTAATAAAAATTCCAGTTAATATGAATTTCAGGGTATATTAATTCCAGGGTATATGAATTCCAGGGTATATGAATTCCAGGAAATATGAATTCCTGTGTATATGAATTCCAGGGAATATGAATTCCAGGGAATATGAATTCCAGTTATAAAGAATTGAAAATTATCTCTTCGTTTTCAGTACAATGACAAAACTGAGATTCGTGATTGGTTGATCCCATTAGTCATTATTTCATGAATGGAAATCGCAAGTAACTACAAAGCGTCAATGGTAAATGCCCCGAAGCAAACTCGGCCTATGTGATGCCTAAAACTCGGCGTAGGTGAAATCTAAAACTCAATATTAGTGAAGTCTGAAATTCGGCGTGATTGTAGTTTAAAATTAAGTGAATTTCAGCGTAAGTTAGAGCGCAGGTGAAGTTTAAAATTCGGCGTGAGTAAAGTTTAAAAGTAAGTGAATTTCAGCGTAAGTTAGAGCGTAGGTGAAGTTTAAAATTCGGCGTGAGCAAAGTTTAAAAGTAAGTGAATTTCAGCGTAAGTTGAAGCGTAGGTGAAGCGCAAAACTCGGCGTAGGTGATGACTAAAGACAGCGCAGGGACCTACGCTGTCGGGCCGCATTTCCGCGCACGCTACACGGCGGAACGCAGCGCAGAGCGGAACGCTGTCAGGCCGCAACGCCAACCTTCCTCACAGCCTCTTGAAACCACAAAAAAAGACCGAAGCAAATTTTGCTACCAGTCCTCGGGCAAGTATTTTCTTTGAGTATTATTCAACATCTTGTGCTTTGTGCACAGCTTTTCATTGTCGCAATAGAATTACACGTGTTTATGAGGTATGTATGTATATATATATATATATATATATATATTTATGACAAATATGTATACATATGATAAAATGAGATAAATATATATACGTATTATATATATGTATGTATACATATTTACCATATTTTCTTATAGCAATATATATAGATATTTTGCAATGAAAACGGTTGTGATTAACTTGGTTTTCATAGAGTGTTTGTGTTAATCATAATTGTTAAGTACTCTGTTTTTGAATAACCTTCATATTTACTGATAGTGGAAAACTGATGACACATTGCTGACCGACTGAAGTTATGTTTTCTTATTTAAGATGTAGAATTTAAAATGGTTTTTCCTTTCAAATTATTTTAGTCTTATAGACTATACTCTTCCATGAAATTTATGCAGAGATAGAGTTTCTTTTATATTGTACCTGAAAAGTCCAATTCATTCGGTAAGTTTTTTAGTATCATCCATAAAAATTATTTTGATGTCTTCCCGAAAGTGTTATTTTTCTATGTTTCGGAAAAATTTTAGTGGTATTTCAAACAATTTTTTTTACATTTTTTAAAAATTAAAGCATGTAAGCTGCCATCTGTTCTCATAAAGTAACTCTTTTAATTCTACATACCACCAACCAAATATCATCCAAAAATTATTCATATGCACTTAACACAATAAAACTTTATTCCTCATTATAAAAACTGCGGATCAGTGAAGTGTAAGGTGTTCAATTTGTCCATGTTTCCGTTAATCTTGAGCTGAATATCTAATAGAAAATTTCAACCAAAATCCCTCAAGCCATACAATAACGCAATACAATAATACAATAAATACAATAAAAATAACCATATTGAAATGCTGGAGTTACTTCAGATCAATTTCCATGCACAAAAATAAAATCTTTTTTTATCTCAGCAATCGCTACTTTAAGTTGCGTAGAAAATTCACCATGAAATATGGCCACAAAAATATATTTGAATACATTTATTTAAATATTTATTCAGATACGACGAGCCACTTATTCAACTCTCAATTTGAAGCCCTCAAGAAGAAGAAAAGGACAGTGAATTTTCACCAGGCACTCTTACAAAGGTAAGTTACAAATCCACGGCTTAGGAATAGAAGAAGAAGAACATAAGGTGAGCAGCAAGAGCGTAAGCAGTTCAATAACTCCACACGCACCAAGATCCACTCCGGTCCCCTCACAGGAAGCGTCCGACAGTTCACTGCCAGACGCAAACGCTTCATTTCTCGTTTTGTTTCCTTGGAATAACTTTAGCGTGAGGGCATTGTGCGCGGAGTTAATCCGCTATGATCTGCCTTTAATCTGCTATGATCTGCTACTAATCCAATCAGTCAGCACAAGGCGATGAATGGGCGATTTTTGGGGCGGCCGACCTGGGTTGTGTTTCGAGGTGCGATGAGCACAATGGTCTTAGAATAACACATCAGCGCGATGCCTTTGTTTCTTTTGTGGGGCCTAATGAATGCGTCACTCACTCTCTTAACTGTTAACTCGAGTGATCGCCTCAATGGCCACTCTAAATCACCCACTCAAACAGGCCACTCGTTAAACGCTCCGTGTTTGAGCGCTACGAAACAAAGTTTGAAGGAACTTCGCGCGGTTTTTCGCAGCGCAAAGGTCGCAAGAATGCGTTTTTTCTGTGGGAATTTGATGAACGTGAACCATTGGGTCGAGGATTGGGTGTAGTGCGATGTGGTTCTGGATGGTGGGAGTTTAGGGGTTATATAGTCTGGATTGTGAGAGTATAGAGGTTATAGAGTCTGGATTGTGAGAGTATAGAGGTTATAGAGTGCGTATTGTGAGAGTATAGAGGTTATAGAGTCTGGATTGTGAGAGTATAGAGGTTATAGAGTCTGGATTTTGAGAGTATAGAGGTTATAGAGTCCGTATTGTGAGAGTATAGAGGTTATAGAGTGCGTATTGTGAGAGTATAGAGGTTATAGAGTCTGGATTGTGAGAGTATAGAGGTTATAGAGTCTGGATTGTGAGAGTATAGAGGTTATAGAGTCTGGATTGTGAGAATATAGAGGTTATAGAGTCTGGATTGTGAGAGTATAGAGGTTATAGAATCTGGATTGTGAGAGTATAGAGGTTATAGAGTCTGGATTGTGAGAGTATAGAGGTTATAGAGTCTGGATTGTGAGAGTATAGAGGTTATAGAGTCTGGATTGTGAGAGTATAGAGGTTATAGAGTCTGGATTATGAGAGTATAGAGGTTATAGAGTCTGGATTGTGAGAGTATAGAGGTTATAGAGTCTGGATTGTGAGAGTATAGAGGTTATAGAGTCTGGATTGTGAGAGTATAGAGGTTATAAAGTCTGGATTGTGAGAGTATAGAGGTTATAGAGTCTGGATTGTGAGAGTTTAGAGATGAAAATAGAGCCCCTTTGATGAAAATAGTGTCCACGGCTAGACATATTGTTTCCAATGCATATAAATCATGGACCATACTGATCATTGATATAACAATCGTTGCAAATAATAAAGCAAAATCTGCTATGTACTTAATTATTAACTTAATGTTGCCGAGTAACTTTATTTTCCCCGTCTAGTACTGAGAGCAACACGATTGCTATAATATGAGAACATGCACATCATCACAGACCGGATGAAACAGAATGGGCTAGATTATGGGATATTGGACGGTGCTGTTACAGCCTGAGGTCTACCGCCATATATCGCCTACCCAGGTCCTGTTTGAGATGCACAAATTGAGTGTTTATCGCTAATTTAAATGAATGGAAATAAGTAATATCCATTAGCAATTTTACCTAACCTCACTCTGTAGTATTAGCTAGAGGTAAAACTCATTCTATAGTGTAGTAGACCTCACGCTATAGTACTAGTAGAGGTAGATTTCATTCTATAGTGTCGTTGACCTCGCGCTATAGTACTAGCTAGAGGTAGATCTCATTCTATAGTGTAGTAGACTTCGCGCTATATATAGTACTAGCTAGAGGTAGATCTCATTCTATGGTGTAGTAGACCTCACGCTATAGTACTAGCTAGAGGCAAATTTCATGCTATATAGTGTAGTAGACCTCACGCTATAGTACTAGCTAGAGGCAAATTTCATGCTATATAGTGTAGTAGACCTCACGCTATAGTACTAGCTAGAGGTGTGTTTCATTCTATAGTGTAGTAAACCTCAGGCTACGGCAGAACCGGATGGATCGTATAATCATAATTCGCTCTAGGTATTAATAATTGGACGAAAAGAAATTAAGCAGACTAGATCTTAATAAAACCAAATTAGTGTTATTCTTTGGTAGAAACAAAGGCCTTGCAGGGTATAGTTTCAAAATGAAGTTATTCAGAATAAATAGTTTAAAAAGTTCAATTGAGAACAAACAAGATGTTATTGATTCTAAATTAGCATTTCTCATTCATAGAAATAAAGAGCTTGCAAGGTAAATTATATCTAAATCAGTTTTTTAGTCAAAAAGTTCAAAAAAGTTCCATTGGGATTTCATTCCTACTGCCATCCCATAACACCCGAAAGAAGGAAGGGATCACGGCCGAGCGCAAAATCATAACTCACAGAATTTCAAGTTCGCAAATTCGACGGAATTTCAGCACTCAATTGCCGCGCGCAGTTTCCATTGGAGTCCGCGCCAAGAGAAACAGGATAAATTCGAAGCCAATGAGCAGCGCTAAAGCTCATCGCTTTCAGTCACAGTTCCGAAATCTTCATAGGCAAGGCGGCGAAATTGCCTGGACATTCAAATTTTATTGGTCAAGTTCACTTTTCAATTGTCGTAAAATTCTGGCGATTTCGAGAGGATAAGGCGAGGAAGGCAGAGCCGCATTTCCATATCTCAATAAGCGACTATCGAAACTTCGGGCGCATTCCCACGGGAATATCAAGACGGTTCCGCGCTTCCATTCCAGAGAAATATGGGCGACAGGCCTAGGCTGCAGATTCCGAGGATTGAGCCTACCGGCACCCGTATTAACATGCCTACTGTTCAACTTCCGGAGAACTCCAGATTGGGGCCGAATTTCGCATAATGTAAAGATGGAAATATTTGCAAGTGCTGGGCTTCATCGAATTCTATCAATCTCGAGAGTAACGCGAGTTTTCCTGAGTTATACGCCTCATTTTCCGCTGATTTTTTCCACATTTAGAGTTGCATGATGATGGGCTTTGAATTTTTTGAAATTAGGTCGCCCACATTACTTATAAAAGCGCTAAGAGCTTTTGTGTGGCAGTGCTGACATCAGACGTTGTGTGGCAGTGCTGACACCAGACGTTGTGTGGCAGTGCTGACACCAGACGTTGTGTGGCAGTGATGACATCAGACGTTGTGTGGCAGTGCTGACACCAGACGTTGTGTGGCAGTGCTGACACCAGACGCTGTGTGGCAGTGCTGACACCAGACGCTGTGTGGCAGTGCTGACACCAGACGTTGTGTGGCAGTGCTGACACCAGACGCTGTGTGGCAGTGCTGACCCAGACGTTGTGTGGCAGTGCTGACATCAGACGCTGTGTGGCAGTGCTGACACCAGACGCTGTGTGACAGTGCTGACATCATACGTGGTGATGTGTCGCCGAAAAATGCATAACTAGGAAGAAATCTTAAGATAAATTCTGGTAAAATAAAATAAAATAGGTAAGTTAAATAACTAAATATAATTCTGCTGAAAAAAAGTAACGGGGAAATAAATAAAAAAGGTAACGTGGAAATAAATAGTTAATAAGTACAAGTAAGTACCCAGCATAGCTAACTAACGAAACAACAGCGAAGAGATCACGCCTTCAAAACAAATTGCCTCATCTTAAGAACTGCGCAACGAATGCCTGATGTGTAACTCCTCCGCCGTGGTGACGTAATTAGATTCGAAGTAGCGTCATAAGGTGACTTTTGCTTCGCATTTACGTCGTTCTGCGACCTAATTAAGTCGCTCCCGTTGAGCATCACGCCCTAATTAGACGTTAAGTTGCCAGAGTTGTGATCGGGCTTTGGCACGCCTGCCAATATTTGTGGCGTGAGACGTCACCATGTTTGGCAGGTGATCCGCCTGAGTGTTGCTTATCGGACGAATATCTTCTCCTGCAAAAAAAGTCCGTCTTTGTTAGTTATAGCTATTTTCTGTAGTAGTTTATTTTCTTTTGCTGTTGTTATGTTCTGCAAAAATAGTTCGTCTCTGTTAGTTATGGTTATTTCCTGCAATAGTTTGTGGTTTAGAGCCGTGATGAGATGAGGTTGAACATAATCCAAATAGGTTCTTTGTTGTTGGGTAGTCTCGTTTCTCTTAGTTCGTATAGTTATAGCGTCAGCCAAAATTATGATTTTGACTGGACTGAGCCCCGAAGCCTAAGTTCTTGAATAAAAATAAGTCAAACACATCATGAAATTGTGCTAACTAACAATGCACAAATATTAATTAACAATGCACAAATATTAACCCATCACTAAATATAGCGAAAATTATGCTAACGTATATCTCGTCACCATATTTGGCATATATGACCGCACCTGGTATCACCGCTTTTGGCCCACCGTTGCCCAAATCGGTGTCAGCTTCATCAGAGCGGCATCGCCTTGGCGCGGAGTAGAGCGAAGTCAGAACGTCACTTGATGCGTTCAAATGAACTTAGAATTTACGAGCTTCGGTATGAGGCCGCGCATGAGGGTCCATTGCTTATCATTAACCAGCAGATGGCCAGGTGTATGAGGGCGATGCTTCTCTTAAGCGCTGAAGCAGACTTTGACGCGATGTGCGGATATTAACTGGAATATTTATTACGGACAATATTAAAGCAGTCAGCGCGGGTCTGCCCTGTCTAATATTCGGGCTGATGGCACTTGCCAAAAAGCTATGAAGAAGATGTTCGGTTGGGCATGGCAGGAGTGCTTTGAGTTCGCTGCTTTCAGTCAACGCTGTTTGCATCTAGATTATATCAATGCATCAAATAATGCATCGATTTAAAAGGTTATTTGTGGTAGTTGGTCAATGTTCATTAATTTTATTTAAGTGTTGGCTTTCTATGTGATGCACTAACTTCCTTGCCAAATTTCGTAACGTTCACTAAATCACTACACTACATGATGTACGTTGGTGAAACATAAGTAAAAAACATATTTACAAATCCTTTAACATTTAGGAGCAAATACCAAGTTGACTTAAGACAACATTAGTCCACTTAAGAAAGGTGCCCCAGTATTTATATTTTTTATACTTATTTACATCTGCATATAAATTTAAATCTTCGTATCAATTTAAATCTGCATATAAATTTAAATCTTCGTATCAATTTAAATCTGCATATAAATTCAAATCTGCGTATCAATTTAAATCTGCATATAAATTCAAATCTGCGTATCAATTTAAATCTGCATATCAATTTAAATCTTCGTATCAATTTAAATCTGCATATCAATTTAAATCTTCGTATCAATTTAAATCTGCATATCAATTTAAATCTTCGTATCAATTTAAATCTGCATATCAATTTAAATCTTCGTATCAATTTAAATCTGCATATCAATTTAAATCTTCGTATCAATTTAAATCTGCATATCAATTTAAATCTTCGTATCAATTTAAATCTGCATATCAATTTAAATCTTCGTATCAATTTAAATCTGCATATCAATTTAAATCTTCGTATCAATTTAAATCTGCATATAAATTTAAATCTGCGTATCAATTTAAATCTGCATATAAATTTAAATCTGCATATCAATTTAAATCTGCATATAAATTTAAATCTGCATATAAATTTAAATCTGCATATAAATTCAAATCTGCGCATCAATTTTACTTCTGCGTAAACAACGTAAACGAACGTAAACAACGACGGACACTTCTTCAAAATCAGCAGCATGAATCAGCTTAACATTTCCTAAACATTTCAGAAAAATACTTTTCGATACGGGTATTGTGGAGTGATGGCAATAGCCGGAGTTTTCGAAAAGAATTATGTACTTAAAACTTGATGTGAGTTATGCGAAGGATTCTTTCAGCAATACATGAAGAAGGTTGCATGATGGCTTACGTTTTTATCTCAATTAGTGTAGAAAATGCAACTGCCGTCATACGCATTGAAAAATCAAATGGCTGTGTCAAGATACATAACGAAAACAAAGAAAAAATTCCGAACTCGGTCGGTAGTTGTTTATCCAACAGGACAACGATCCCAACCTCGAGCCTAGATCTGTGACTACAAAGCAACACAAATAAAGTTACAGTTTTGACGCGGTTTTTGATACTTCGACTTGAATTCGCTCTAAAATCTACGGATGAATTTAGAGTTTGAACGCTTCGAAAAATCTTCAGGGTATGTAAGAAAGAAGTAATGCCTAAGAAGATGCATGTTCAAATTGAAGTAACCGTTGAAATTTGAGAAACAGATTAATTTCATTGAAGTTGTCTTGAAGAAAAATTATGATATTGGCTACCAAAATTGGTTATACAGTTCCTTGCTCTAACTCATCGAATATCTTCGGTAACTCTTTCTTCTTAAATTTTTTCATAGAATCGTGTT
The DNA here is from genome assembly GCA_030386875.1 of Morinoia aosen. NCBI lineage: Eukaryota > Metazoa > Arthropoda > Malacostraca > Amphipoda > Talitridae > Morinoia > Morinoia aosen. The sequence goes on along the minus strand of CM059569.1, from coordinate 33,852,262 downwards.
TTCTTTTCACTCAAGTCTTAATTCTTTTTGGCGTACTTCATAATGTATGAAGCGTTTGGAATTTCACTTGCAATGGTCTGAAATATTTAAATGAAAGCCCTGAAATGGACGGATGAAGGAATTAATAGCTACACTGCTATCTGTGCTCTCTACGAAGAAACACGCATAAATTTTACTTATCTTATACCTTATAATACCCTCGGTGTGTTAATGTGTTATAATATATTATATATATAATATTGTTATGTATATAATATTATTAAATATATAATATTATTATAAATTATATTATTCTATTATATTATATTAGTTATTATATATGTGTTCGTTCTTATACCTAATAATACCCTTGGTGTGTTTATTTATTGAAATATATGTTTGGCGGCGTCCGCTTCTTCCGTGTGTCTGTGACGCTCACAAGGCCGCTCAATGACCGTATCTGTGATACGAGTTTCACCAGTGCACAAGTACAAGAATATTTTGATGGCGGGTACTGTTGGGATGGATATATTTGTTGGGCATCCACATCTGCAAGATTTATTCAAATAAAATGTTGAATCCCGTCACTTTTGAAGGGCTGTGTACACGCGGATTCTAAAATATCTTACGTGTAACAATGCACATTCCTACGGTAAATAAATCTTTCAAATCAAATACCTCAAATTGTTCCAAAATCCCCTTATATTCTCGAGTCACGACCATGATTACCTCGCGACTCGAACCTAAACTACTACCGCCTTGAATAGCTCACTCCATATTTGGCAAATGAACTCCGATTTTCCACAGCCCGAACGTCACACTCGGGATCACCATTATTCCCTTAAGAAATGTTATTCTTTTGTAATTATTGTGGGACGCGCAATGTGGGCCACCGCACGCAGCCGCAGTGTTGCCATCGAGTGCCTCTGAATGGCGCTCACAATGCGACAGCAATAGCAAGAATGCCTTTGTGGCTTCGGTGCTCCAGCCTCGTGGTGTCAAGAATGTTGGTTGCTGTTTTGAGATCACTTCCAGTAGTCACACCGCGTGGTAGTCACGCTTTTAAGAATTATATTTATGTGGAATCTACAGAAACATAATTTTTAAAACCCGAAGGATGTATAATGAACATAATTTTTGAAAGCCAGAAATTTTTTTAAATAAGTTTTAAATGATGTTTTACATTTTTATCTCAATTAGGGCAGAAAATGCAATTGCGGTCGTAGGTTAATGTAAGTTAACAATCTACAGTGTAGATTGTTGAGTTCAAATGTATTAAGAGCGTTGATGATAGGGTACCTTTGTAGTTGTTGCACTTATTCGGGCTCACGAGTAGCAATACACAAATGTGTCTGTACTAGATTTAAGAAACGTCGTACCGTTGTTTCACTTGCGGTAAATGAATGGTTTAAATTATTTATTAATACACGGTCAAACTGACCGTTGAGGTTACTTGATGAGGTGTAGAAATATGCTGTTTCACAGAAGTCAAATCTCTGATATGTGGTGTAGATATATGGTCGTAACCCGCAGTTGATTTCAATCCAATTCTAGAAATAGGTTTCTACAGTTGGGACCGAATTTCACGTCTGATAATATTTGCAATGCCTTCATCTATTCAGTGTTTAAATTTGCACTTGCATCTTACATTCTCTCTCTCTCTCCAAAGTGGAGGAAAGATAAAAATACGGAAATGGTACAAGAGGAATAGATTTCCGAATGGAAATCTAAACAAGAGGAATGGATGGTTGGCAATTATTTCCATACTCTATTCTTCACCACAAATAAAACTCGATTTATCTACCAGTAAATCCGTCCAAATATTTAGGAAATTTTTACAATGACAAACATATTTAGAAAATTTATACCATGACAAACACTTGACTTGACGGTCAAACTGTACTTCCTCTCAATTTCATGTACGAATAAACAATTGTTGTTGTAATCCAAAGCATCGAATCTTTAGCAAACCCTTACATTGATAAGTCTAGTATGCGACTAGGTTCAGTATACTGGATTAAAACTAATTGTATGATTTAAAATATAATAGCGCTCATGTCGGGATGCCCTAGAAGTCGCTGAACCTATTCGGTCCCACAAGTAGCTATTCTCAAATGCATCCATTGTAATAGCCTTGAGAAACAATCTACTTGATGAATCACTTGTAGCAAATGAATTGTTTAAAATTTTTTCAATTGTTCAACGTAAAATCTTCAAGGACAGCCATGAGCTATAGGCGGACTCAGAAGCGACAACTATACAGTCTCGGCTGTGCTCGAATTTGAACGATACAGAATTCATGCTTAACACTTTTCCAGTGTCGTGACCCACCGGTGGTCACTGAGGAGATTTTCATAATGCTGCTGACCGACCTGTAGTCACTAACTCAATTTGCATAAATACTTAATGAAAACCAAATGAATGCACCATCTCTTTAATTATCGTTATTTTCAGAATTGATCTCTAAAACGAACTCTAATTTAGGTTGAGTATTTAGCTTGAGTTTAACCCGCCGCAGTTAACGCCTCAATAAGTCGGTTTCGTACGTAAGTTGAGGGTGCTGAATTTATTTTTCTCCTTCCCGGACAAAATCTTGAAGTTCGTTCTTTTTAAATGAAATATGAACATCAGAGAACTCAGAACTGTAAATTATCCTCCGTCGTAGAAAAAATCCTAAAGTTGTTTCCACTGAAATTTGAACACAAAGGGAACTCAGCGTTGAAAAAATAAATTTTTCAGACGAAAGCATAAAGTACAGTTTTTTCAAATAAAATTTTGAGTACAAATTGTACTCAGCGCTGGAAATTTTCAGTTTCTGGTTGAAATCCCTAAGTTTGGAAATTTTTCAAATAAAATTGGGCACAAACTACCCAACTCAGTGCCAAGTAACTCAAAGGAATGTTTCCCACAACTCAATACAGAAATTTCAACCGACAAAAGCGTAAAATTTCATCACTTTTACCAGGAATTTCATCATTTTTACCAGAAATTTCATCATTTTTACCAGAAATTTCATCATTTTTACCAGAAATTTCATCATTTTTACCAGAGATTTCATCATTTTTACCAGAAATTTCATCACTTTTACCAGGAATTTCATCATTTTTACCAGAAATTTCATCATTTTTACCAGAGATTTCATCATTTTTACCAGAGATTTCATCATTTTTACCAGAAATTTCATCATTTTTACCAGAAATTTCATCATTTTTACCACAGATTTCATCATTTTTACCAGAAATTTCATCATTTTTACCAGAAATTTCATCATTTTTACCAGAGATTTCATCATTTTTACCAGAAATTTCATCATTTTTACCAGAAATTTCATCATTTTTACCAGAAATTTCATCATTTTTACCAGAAATTTCATCATTTTTACCAGAAAAACCTTGCAACGTCCCTGGTTTAACGTGCAGCCGATGTAGCGCACATGAAAACTTTAACAGTGAATCGCTCGCTGATATTACCGCGTTAATATTATATTATACATAATATTAACGTTAATATTAGTATATTATTATTAAACATTAAGCTAATTATTAATTAATTGCTTATTAAGTTAACTAGTATTGCTCGAACAGAATACAAAATAATTGTATACCTATGAATTCTAAAAATTAAATTCAGTATGATTTCCTGCAATGAAAAAGTTAGAATACAATACAATTTCCTACTAAAAATTACGATTTCATTTCTAGTGGAGTGAACTACAATACGGTGCAACTTAACGTTAGAGAAATTAAAATGCCATGACATTTCGCACTTAGAAAATAGAGGTCGGAAATAATTTCCTAACCATGACATTATGATAAGATCATTTCTTTGGCAGCGAGAAACGCAATCGCATTCCTCTGCTTACGTAAGCAAAATGTGTTTAATTCTAAAATTCATGAAGAAATTGAATTTCCCTAATAGTGAATCTTGATAAAATTTATTTTTGGTTACGGAATTTTCCAAACGGTCAATCTAAAGAAATTTCTACTTTTAATTATGAATTTTCCGATTTGTGAAGCTTGGTCAACTTATTCAGTGAATTACGGATTAGCTAAACAAGGTGAGCTTTCAACACCTGGCTTGCGAAACGACCCACCGATGGGCCGTTTGAAAAATTCCAAAAACCTTTTAAAATTAATAGTATTTAATGGACCCAGGTAAATTTTGGTATTTATATAATTGCTAAGAACGATTGACTTCAAATACGAGTTGAAAACTGAGCTTTAGCTTAACCCGTCGCCTTACTCACACAACTGCCTCGCAAGAAGTGGTGAAACTATTGAATAAATTAGAGTAAGTTGAAGGAAAGCAAGGCTCTGTGCGATGTAATCGTATCGGACATGAGTAAAATAATTTGACATACAAGAAAAACATAAATATTCAATCCTAAGCGAACGTGATGATTGTCATCATCATAATTATTAATATTACAAGTAATATTATTATTATAAACCGTGCAAGAAAATAATTATAATAACTCAAATTCGAAGTACGAAGACTGTTATTGTAATACTTAACGTGTACGTTGTATGCAAGGCGGTTAAATGTTGCAGCGTTGCTTCAGTGCACGATGTTGTTTTAACATTTTCGCCAATGATACAAAAAGGATCTACATGTTTTCATTAAATTCAATGAATTAAATTATAATTAAAACAAATGTAATAAACGCTAAAATAAGTCAATGAAAAAATACATTGGCGGAAACTAAGCCAGTATATTTCAAGCACTATCTATAAACAATACATAAATTAAACATTTTTAATATCTGTCACATATATATCGAAAATTTTACTAAAAAGATATTTAGCGCAATGATGCTTTGATTTAGGCATGACAAACTTATATAAATGGTCGGCTGGGGAGATGTGGGATCCCCTATCTAAAAGCAAGAAAATTTTCGTAATTACGAAGCTAGGGAATAAACTCAACGTGTTGTGATATACAACATGCATGTCTTGTATGTCATGAAATTTCAACGTGTTGTGATATACAAGATGCATGTCTTGTATGTCATGAAATTTCAACGTGTTGTGATATACAAGATGCATGTTTTGTATGTCATGAAATTTCAACGTGTTGTGATATACAAGATGCATGTCTTGTATGTCATGAAATTTCAACGTGTTGTGATATACAAGATGCATGTCTTGTATGTCATGAAATTTCAACGTGTTGTGATATACAACATGCATGTTTTGTATGTCATGAAATTTCAACGTGTTGTGATATACAAGATGCATGTCTTGTATGTCATGAAATTTCAACGTGTTGTGATATACAACATGCATGTCTTGTATGTCATGAAATTTCAACGTGTTGTGATATACAAGATGCATGTTTTGTATGTCATGAAATTTCAACGTGTTGTGATATACAAGATGCATGTCTTGTATGTCATGAAATTTCAACGTGTTGTGATATACAAGATGCATGTCTTGTATGTCATGAAATTTCAACGTGTTGTGATATACAACATGCATGTCTTGTATGTCATGAAATTTCAACGTGTTGTGATATACAACATGCATGTCTTGTATGTCATGAAATTTCAACGTGTTGTGATATACAAGATGCATGTTTTGTATGTCATGAAATTTCAACGTGTTGTGATATACAAGATGCATGTCTTGTATGTCATGAAATTTCAACGTGTTGTGATATACAACATGCATGTTTTGTATGTCATGAAATTTCAACGTGTTGTGATATACAAGATGCATGTTTTGTATGTCATGAAATTTCAACGTGTTGTGATATACAACATGCATGTTTTGTATGTCATGAAATTTCAACGTGTTGTGATATACAACATGCATGTTTTGTATGTCATGAAATTTCAACGTGTTGTGATATACAAGATGCATGTTTTGTATGTCATGAAATTTCAACGTGTTGTGATATACAACATGCATGTCTTGTATGTCATGAAATTTCAACGTGTTGTGATATACAAGATGCATGTTTTGTATGTCATTAAATTTCAACGTGTTGTGATATACAAGATGCATGTTTTGTATGTCATGAAATTTCAACGTGTTGTGATATACAACATGCATGTCTTGTATGTCATGAAATTTCAACGTGTTGTGATATACAAGATGCATGTCTTGTATGTCATGAAATTTCAACGTGTTGTGATATACAACATGCATGTCTTGTATGTCATGAAATTTCAACGTGTTGTGATATACAAGATGCATGTTTTGTATGTCATGAAATTTCAACGTGTTGTGATATACAACATGCATGTTTTGTATGTCATGAAATTTCAACGTGTTGTGATATACAAGATGCATGTCTTGTATGTCATGAAATTTCAACGTGTTGTGATATACAACATGCATGTCTTGTATGTCATGAAATTTCAACGTGTTGTGATATACAAGATGCATGTTTTGTATGTCATGAAATTTCAACGTGTTGTGATATACAACATGCATGTCTTGTATGTCATGAAATTTCAACGTGTTGTGATATACAAGATGCATGTTTTGTATGTCATGAAATTTCAACGTGTTGTGATATACAAGATGCATGTTTTGTATGTCATGAAATTTCAACGTGTTGTGATATACAACATGCATGTCTTGTATGTCATGAAATTTCAACGTGTTGTGATATACAACATGCATGTCTTGTATGTCATGAAATTTCAACGTGTTGTGATATACAACATGCATGTCTTGTATGTCATGAAATTTCAACGTGTTGTGATATACAAGATGCATGTTTTGTATGTCATGAAATTTCAACGTGTTGTGATATACAACATGCATGTCTTGTATGTCATGAAATTTCAACGTGTTGTGATATACAACATGCATGTCTTGTATGTCATGAAATTTCAACGTGTTGTGATATACAAGATGCATGTTTTGTATGTCATGAAATTTCAACGTGTTGTGATATACAACATGCATGTTTTGTATGTCATGAAATTTCAACGTGTTGTGATATACAAGATGCATGTTTTGTATGTCATGAAATTTCAACGTGTTGTGATATACAACATGCATGTCTTGTATGTCATGAAATTTCAACGTGTTGTGATATACAAGATGCATGTTTTGTATGTCATGAAATTTCAACGTGTTGTGATATACAACATGCATGTCTTGTATGTCATGAAATTTCAACGTGTTGTGATATACAAGATGCATGTCTTGTATGTCATGAAATTTCAACGTGTTGTGATATACAACATGCATGTCTTGTATGTCATGAAATTTCAACGTGTTGTGATATACAAGATGCATGTCTTGTATGTCATGAAATTTCAACGTGTTGTGATATACAAGATGCATGTTTTGTATGTCATGAAATTTCAACGTGCTGTGATATACAACATGCAAGTCTTGTATGTCATGAAATTTCAACGTGTTGTGATATACAAGATGCATGTCTTGTATGTCATGAAATTTCAACGTGTTGTGATATACAAGATGCATGTCTTGTATGTCATGAAATTTCAACGTGTTGTGATATACAACATGCATGTCTTGTATGTCATGAAATTTCAACGTGTTGTGATATACAAGATGCATGTCTTGTATGTCATGAAATTTCAACGTGTTGTGATATACAAGATGCATGTCTTGTATGTCATGAAATTTCAACGTGTTGTGATATACAACATGCATGTCTTGTATGTCATGAAATTTCAACGTGTTGTGATATACAAGATGCATGTCTTGTATGTCATGAAATTTCAACGAGTTGTGATATACAAGATGCATGTTTTGTATGTCATGAAATTTCAACGTGCTGTGATATACAAGATGCATGTCTTGTATGTCATGAAATTTCAACGTGTTGTGATATACAACATGCATGTCTTGTATGTCATGAAATTTCAACGTGTTGTGATATACAAGATGCATGTTTTGTATGTCATGAAATTTCAACGTGTTGTGATATACAAGATGCATGTCTTGTATGTCATGAAATTTCAACGTGTTGTGATATACAACATGCATGTCTTGTATGTCATGAAATTTCAACGTGTTGTGATATACAAGATGCATGTTTTGTATGTCATGAAATTTCAACGTGTTGTGATATACAAGATGCATGTCTTGTATGTCATGAAATTTCAACGTGTTGTGATATACAACATGCATGTCTTGTATGTCATGAAATTTCAACGTGTTGTGATATACAAGATGCATGTTTTGTATGTCATGAAATTTCAACGTGTTGTGATATACAAGATGCATGTTTTGTATGTCATGAAATTTCAACGTGTTGTGATATACAACATGCATGTCTTGTATGTCATGAAATTTCAACGTGTTGTGATATACAACATGCATGTCTTGTATGTCATGAAATTTCAACGTGTTGTGATATACAAGATGCATGTCTTGTATGTCATGAAATTTCAACGTGTTGTGATATACAACATGCATGTCTTGTATGTCATGAAATTTCAACGTGTTGTGATATACAAGATGCATGTTTTGTATGTCATGAAATTTCGACGTGTTGTGATATACAACATGCATGTCTTGTATGTCATGAAATTTCAACGTGTTGTGATATACAAGATGCATGTTTTGTATGTCATGAAATTTCAACGTGTTGTGATATACAACATGCATGTCTTGTATGTCATGAAATTTCATTGTGTTGTGATATACAAGATGCATGTTTTGTATGTCATGAAATTTCAACGTGTTGTGATATACAACATGCATGTCTTGTATGTCATGAAATTTCAACGTGTTGTGATATACAACATGCATGTTTTGTATGTCATGAAATTTCAACGTGTTGTGATATACAAGATGCATGTCTTGTATGTCATGAAATTTCAACGTGTTGTGATATACAACATGCATGTTTTGTATGTCATGAAATTTCAACGTGTTGTGATATACAAGATGCATGTCTTGTATGTCATGAAATTTCAACGTGTTGTGATATACAACATGCATGTCTTGTATGTCATGAAATTTCAACGTGTTGTGATATACAAGATGCATGTTTTGTATGTCATGAAATTTCAACGTGTTGTGATATACAAGATGCATGTCTTGTATGTCATGAAATTTCAACGAGTTGTGATATACAACATGCATGTCTTGTATGTCATGAAATTTCAGCGTGTTGTGATATACAACATGCATGTCTTGTATGTCATGAAATTTCAACGTGTTGTGATATACAAGATGCATGTCTTGTATGTCATGAAATTTCAACGTGTTGTGATATACAACATGCATGTCTTGTATGTCATGAAATTTCAACGTGTTGTGATATACAAGATGCATGTTTTGTATGTCATGAAATTTCAACGTGTTGTGATATACAACATGCATGTCTTGTATGTCATGAAATTTCAACGTGTTGTGATATACAACATGCATGTCTTGTATGTCATGAAATTTCAACGTGTTGTGATATACAAGATGCATGTTTTGTATGTCATGAAATTTCAACGAGTTGTGATATACAACATGCATGTCGTGTATGTCATGAAATTTCAACGTGTTGTGATATACAACATGCATGTCTTGTATGTCATGAAATTTCAACGTGTTGTGATATACAAGATGCATGTTTTGTATGTCATGAAATTTCAACGTGTTGTGATATACAAGATGCATGTCTTGTATGTCATGAAATTTCAACGTGTTGTGATATACAACATGCATGTCTTGTATGTCATGAAATTTCAACGTGTTGTGATATACAAGATGCATGTTTTGTATGTCATGAAATTTCAACGTGTTGTGATATACAACATGCATGTCTTGTATGTCATGAAATTTCAACGTGTTGTGATATACAACATGCATGTCTTGTATGTCATGAAATTTCAACGTGTTGTGATATACAAGATGCATGTTTTGTATGTCATGAAATTTCAACGAGTTGTGATATACAACATGCATGTCGTGTATGTCATGAAATTTCAACGTGTTGTGATATACAACATGCATGTCTTGTATGTCATGAAATTTCAACGTGTTGTGATATACAAGATGCATGTTTTGTATGTCATGAAATTTCAACGTGTTGTGATATACAACATGCATGTTTTGTATGTCATGAAATTTCAACGTGTTGTGATATACAAGATGCATGTCTTGTATGTCATGAAATTTCAACGTGTTGTGATATACAAGATGCATGTCTTGTATGTCATGAAATTTCAACGAGTTGTGATATACAAGATGCATGTCTTGTATGTCATGAAATTTCAACGAGTTGTGATATACAAGATGCATGTTTTGTATGTCATGAAATTTCAACGAGTTGTAATGTACGACGATGAACCTACATAATACAGAATGTCTGAATTCATAGAACAAACTTTTTCAACTTAAGGTTCCTGCAACTTAAATACGCATAACTTGCTCAATGGGGAGTACCTAAATATATTCAGTTGTAAAGTTCAGAGCATTTCATTTGAATAAATTCCTTTGGGATTTAAGAAATTAAACAAATTTTTTGACGGGATCTACTAAATAAAAATTGAAAATCAAGATGCATAAAAATTGAAATTTAGTTCAAATTTGATTTTAAATTGAAAAAAACTGAAATAACAAAATTTTAGAATGAAAAAAACTTCAAGAATTAAAATTTTCGTATTACCTAGCAAATTATAAATTCGGAGTTGAAAATTAAAATTTATAACTTAAATCAAAAATATAAAACTTGAAAATTGAGAAATTATTTATTAAGTTACAGTAATTATTATTAAGTTGAAGAAATTTGAAAATGAACAAATTATTATTTCGAAACTAAGAAACTTGAATAACGAGACCGAACAAAGTCTCAAATAATTTTCCACTAAAAGCGAGAAAGACACTTAAATTAAGGAACATGATAACTCCCAAGACAGCTCGCAAATAAAGAACTCAAACAACAACAACAACACGTTACACTCTTTTACACATGCACAAAATGCGTTTTCTCTAGTATGCGTGCAGGTACACAAACTCTACCTTCGCACCTCCGCACAAAGGGCGTCGCTAACCAGTCTGCGTACACATAGATTTCTGTGAGACCGTCGCGAGCTGTCCAGGAGGGCTCAATAGGTTCTCTTTCTTCATCACTTGAGCTCAATAAAATTCCTATTGAGAACCGAGCCCATTCTCAGAAATAAACTTGACTTGGTGACGGAATTTTCGGGCCAAAAATAAGATGTTTAGGAAAATAAAGGCCGTGTCTTGAGTTATAGTGCGCACCTGGAAAATATTTCTGACTTTTGCTTCAATCGCAGGAATGTTCATTGAGACGTTGGGGTGGAGACGTCATCGCTGCCTCACATAGCCGTGGTTCTGTCATGCTCTGATGCAGTGTTGGTCGAAAAGTGGAGTTGTTTATTGAAATGGTATAGGTCGAAAATTGGAGGTGCTTACTGATACAATGTAGGTCTAAATTTGAAGTTGTTTACTGTTTTGGAATAGGTCAAAAATTAAATTTGTTTACCGTTATGGTATAGGTCGAAAATTGAAAGTGTTCAATATGGTTTAGGTGGAAAATTGGAAGTGTTAACTGATATACTATATAAAATAGCAGATTTTTACTAATATGGTATAGGTCTAAAATTGGAGGTGTTTATTGATCACCTTCACTGGAGCTGAAACAGTTTTACTGTTTGTTGAAACGAATTTATTGTTTGAACTAAAACGGCTTTCTGATACTGTTCGCTGAAACTAAATTTTAGGGTTTCAAATGAAATATCTTTTTGCTACTGTTTGCTGAAACTGAAATTAATTGTTAAAATGAAACTTTTTTAATTGTTTGCTGAAACTTAAATAGTATGTTCAATTTGAAACATGCATCTGAGACCAATTGGTGAAACTGAAATTGATTGTTGAAACTAAAACATTTCATTGAAAATTAAACAGAGGCCGAAACTGAAAGAATTTTCTGTAATGTTTTATTAAGATTGTTGTTGAACAAAAATGCTGAAATTGCTTCCTGAAACTAGGAAAAACAGTTGAAAATAATTCTGTTTGTGAAAATTGATCTAGTATGTTATAAGTAACTCGGTTTAGAATAAAATTGTTTAACCTGGTTAAAACATTTTATTGAAACACAAAGGATCCGTTGAAACAGACACTGTTGAAACAGACACTGTTGAAATAGACAAAGGATACGTTGAAACAGACATTGTTGAAACAGACAAAGAATCCGTTGAAACAGACATTGTTGAAACAGACAAAGGATCCGTTGAAACAGACATTGTTGAAACAGACAAAGAATCCGTTGAAACAGACATTGTTGAAACATACAAAGAATCCGTTGAAACAGACATTGTTGAAACAGACAAAGAATCCGTTGAAACATACACTGTTGAAACAGACAAAAAATCCGTTGAAACAGACACTGTTGAAACAGAAAAGAATCCGTTGAAACTGACACTGTTGAAACAGACAAAGTATTCGCTTAAGCCATGTCAAAATTGTGAGAAAATTACGGCAAATGGAATTCCAGTTAAGTGTTGCATGCTCTATAAAACAACTTCAAATAAATTTAATAAAAATTCCGTACAAGTTTCTTATGCAACCGGCCGTTGTGCCCAAGAATTTTTGCCATTCAAAAATGCAAATGTGTAGGATTGAGAGCTTGCTAAACTTTAGAGCATGCAAGAACTGTCAGGATCAAAATATACCAAATATACCAAAATGCATTTGCGGGCTCAAAAAAAATCACTTTAGCTTTCCTTTTAACTTTTTTTAATGAATATTGGAGATTAATGAGCGTGAATCTTGTTAGTTACGATGCCACTTTTCTTTTCTGCAAACTTTACCAGAAATATTCCTTCACAGCAACATAGTTACACCCATCAACTAACTTATTTTTATGAACATTTTTACTGGATTTCTGCAGGGCTAAGCAATTCCAGGGGCAGTTTTAAAACTTCTATTTCTTTAAAAACCAGGAGATGAAGTTATTCTTGGCAGCACTTACGCTCACTGAGTGCACTATATTACTGTGTTGCATTATAAAGTAATGTTCTATTATAGCAGCCTCTTATAACGGCTTATTATAACGGCCTAACATAACGACTAATTATAACGGGTTGTTTTAACGGTCTATCATAGCGGAATTAATATTCACCTGTTGTTTTGACTTCTTTTAATTTGGTGAATTTCTTTTCTTTTTCAACCCTCAAACTTATATTGGTATTTTACGAATATAATTAGAGTAACAATAATTTTTATTCACACGTTGATTATTGCTAACCGGATATTTATAATCTCCGGTATTTAATATTTATTGCTAACCAGATATTTATAATTTCCGGTATTCAATATTTATTGCTAACCGGATGTTTATAATCTCCGGTATTTAATATTCATTGCTAACCGGATATTTATAATCTCCGGTATTTAATATTCATTGCTAACCGGATATTTATAATCTCCGGTATTTAATATTTATTGCTAACTGGATGTTTATAATATCCAGTTAACATTGGTTAACTGGATTCCTGTTAACCAATGACATTGTGTAGCTTTCTTGTTTTAAATTACGTACTTTCAGGGTGAGAATATACGGTAGAGGACATTGTTTTTTTTTAAATTACGCACTTTCATGGGGAGAATACGACTTATACGTATTTTTCGCCGGCCAAGTAATTAAATCGCTAGGGCTGCGAAAAAAATGCATACTCTGTCGAAAAAGTTTTACTGGGATCTTAATAAATAAACATTTCACGTTTTTTATACACAGATATGTGCCCGTTGCGTGAATTTATATCTCAATAAATAAATACCAGACTTTTTTCCACACAGATATGCTCGCGTTGCATGGGGCGGCTGCGAGTTGAAATTCTTAAATGTTCGTTCCGATTTTCTAGATCATGTTGTTATTGTTTTGTTGTTGCTGTTATTTTACGAAGTTTGTTTCAGTTACGGATAGCGCCTACTAATACGTTTTTGATATTCCTAACATTTGTGCTTAAGAAATTTTTTTGTTAACCAAAACGTTTTTTTCAACACTATGACTTGAATTGCGTTTACTTTAGTCCTCATCCTAAAAGAGACTTGATGTTCTTTAGTCGTCACTTCCAAACACAGCGTGTCCCAAAAAAAGAACTCTTCTTTTGATTGACGATTTCCCAAGTATTTTTTTGTTTTTGTTCCCGGTACTACTTAGTTTGCTTGCGCGATATTTGATCTTCCTAAACTTAAATGCTCTTGCTGATAATTTGACTCATCAGACTTGTATCTTTATCAATATATACCTTCATACAAACAAAATAAAGGAGTAATAGGCAATCAAAGAGTGAGTACAAACAAAATACATAACTACTGGGCAGTCAAAGAATGAGCACCAACATAATACATAAATACTGGGTCACCCAAAGAGTGAGTACAAACAAAAATTATTAATACTGAACAGACAAAGAGTGAGTACATTTTCTACACACACACGTACACACCCTCATCCAGCCTGTGAGTAGCTATGTGTAGGGAACGCATCAATCCCACATTCCAAGAAGCATTTCTAGCCCACCAGAATAAAAGAAGAAGAAGAAGCATTTCTAGTTCACTCGAAAAAAATAATAATAAGAAGAGAAGCATTTCCAGTCCACCACCAGCATCAGCATCAGAAGAAGAAGAAGGGCTGGAGAGCAGCTCAGCTATTAGCAGGTGACACGGCTAAGCCGCTTTAGGCCGCCGCTAAGCCAGCACTCGGACACGTCGGACCATTTCCAGCCATAACCCACACAATGAGGGCCGATCAAACCACGGCGCCGCTCGTTAACACCTCGCTCTCTATGATGCCAATTTATAGTAATTTAGATTCCACTGATTCGTCCTTTGAAGTGACATCGTAAGCTAAGCTGGGTCGCCTTACATGGGTACATTGAGGGAGCCACGACCTCCGGTTCTGCGAGAAGACCTGGCGGGTCTTTGGGAGGGAGACGCACTGGAGATTGGCAGAAGTTGTTTAGAAGGCGAGATAGAAGTTTAAAATAACAAATGAACATCGTTTAGAATAAAAAATGAACATCAAGGTGGTTCAGAAAGCAAGATAGAAGGTAAAAGCAGGAGATGGACTGTCTTTTGGGATGGTAGACGTAAGGAAAGATAGGCACTAGGAGAAGGCAAAATATATAAGTTTAAAAAAGAAAAGGGCATCGTTTTTAGAAGTTAGACGCACTGGAAGATGGGTAGAAAAGGTCTAGAAAGCGAAAAGAAGTGAAAAATAACAGATGAACATTATTTTCGAGAGAGTAGAACTAGTAAAAGATAGCGTAAGGGGTTGAAGAGGCAAAATAGAAATTGAAAGTAACAGACAGACTTCGTTTTGGGAAGGTAGACGTAGTGGAGGGTTGACATAGGAGGTTAACCAGCGAAATGAAAGTTAAAAGTTAGAGACGGAATTTCTTTTGGGAAGGTAGATGCAATGAGGAATAAACTTAAGTGGTCATAAATGTTTTAAGGTAAGGAAGTAGGAAAAAGAAACTCTTTTGTAATGGTAGACTTAGCGGAGAATTGAAAGATATGCTCAACAATGTGATAAAAAGCTGGAAAAAGAGGGAGGCGCTCATTTGGAAAAATGGACATAGGAAAATGGCCTCTAATTTCATAAAAAGCTAAGAAAAGAAACAGGGTCTCGTATGGGAATGAGACGTAGCGATGAATAGAAAGAAATGGACAATAATGGGAGGAATGAGTTAAGAAAATAAGCATTCACATTAAGAGAGAGGTGCGTTGGGAAAAAGAGAAATAAAAAGCAGAGAATGCGTCACAAAGACAAAAATAAAATCTGGCTTTTGGCTAAAAATCATCGAAGAGAAATTAAAAAAAATGAAAATCAGTAAAATTAAAATCAAGTTTAAACCATGTTTCATTATAGGGAATAAAAATAGTTATTTTAGGGGCAATTGCAGAAAAATTACATGTATGGAAAAGCATATCTTTTTCAGTCTGCAGAAGCTGAAAGGACGAATTTTTAACAGGTTTAGAGTTGACATTAAATTCATTGAATATAAATTAAATTCATTGAATATAAACAAATTTCATTGAATATAAATTAAATTCATTGAATATAAATTGAATTCATTGAATATAAATTAAATTCATTGAATATAAATTAAATTCATTGAATATAAATTAAATTCATTGAATATAAACAAATTTGATTGAATATAAACTAAATTCATTGAATATAAATTGAATTCATTGAATATAAATTAAATTCATTGAATATAAATTAAATTCATTGAATATAAATTAAATTAATTGAATATAAATTAAATTCATTGAATATAAATTAAATTCATTGAATATAAATTAAATTCATTGAATATAAATTAAATTCATTGAATATAAATTAAATTCATTGAATATAAATTAAATTCATTGAATATAAACAAATTTCATTGAATATAAATTAAATTCATTGAATATAAATTGAATTCATTGAATATAAATTAAATTCATTGAATATAAATTAAATTCATTGAATATAAATTAAATTAATTGAATATAAATTAAATTCATTGAATATAAATTAAATTCATTGAATATAAATTAAATTCATTGAATATAAATTAAATTCATTGAATATAAATTAAATTCATTGAATATAAATTAAATTCATCGAATATAAATTAAATTCGTCGAATATAAATTAAATTCATTGAATATAAACGCAAGTACTTTAAAGTAACATAAATTTTAGAGTAAACTTTAATGTGAACTTTAGAGTAATCTGAATTGTGTCTCATATTTGACCCATATAACATATTTACCCCAAATTGTACACATTTATGTGAGGCATTACATGTCAGTGGCAAATTCTCCCCATTTGTGATAAAATTAACATACTCGTTTTTACAGTAAATGTTCTTTTCATTTCAGAGGTACATTGAGTACCGTTTTGTCTGACGCTTAAATTCTCAACAAATATAATTTAACGTGCGTGTGATTTGTAAAAAGTTGTAAAAAGTTGTAAAAAGTTGTAAAAAGTTGTAAAAAGTTGTAAAAAGTTCTAAGAGTTCTAAAAAGTTGTAAAAAGTTTTAAAAAGTTCTAAGAGTTTTAAAAAAATGTGAAAAGTTGTAAAAAGTTGTAAAAAGTTGTAAAAAGTTGTAAAAAGTTGTAAAAAGTTGTAAAAAGTTTTAAAAAGTTGTAAAAAGTTGTAAAAAGTTGTAAAAAGTTGTGAAAAATTGCGAAAATAGTTGCACCAAAATTAAAGATAAAGTAGAACAAGAGGTAAAACAGAACATGAAGGAACATCATGGCGAATAAACATAAATTGTCGTATTTAACGAAAACTTGTAAGCAGACTGAAATGGTAACATTAGGTTGCTCTCTTCGTCAAAACTGGAACTTCTAACTCGTTAATATGCGTAGCATGCTTGTGAGTATCATCAAAATGTCATTCACAGTATGTTGAGGGCAATTATCTCACTATCATGTAAGTATGATTGGGACAACCTCCTCAATAATATGTATCCTTGAAGCAGCCATTTCAATCCTATGAAATGTTTTGGGACAACCGCCCAGTACAGTATGCATAAGTATCTTAAGACAACCATTTCAATAAGATAAACATTTTTGGGCAAACCATCCCTCTTATACGTAAGTGTGCGAGGGGCAACCACCCTAAATGTACAAGAAACAATCTTCCCATCAGTATGAAAGTGTGGCCGGGACCAATGTGTTTCGGACAAACACCCCACTAATATGCAAGTATACCTGGTCCAACACCACAATAATATGCAGGTATACCTGGTCCAACACCCAACCAACATGCACACCACACAACACCATCACCAACATCACGGAGTCATTAGTACATATTTTCGGCGCAGCACCGCTTGTTCCATATGCGCAGAAGGCGACCAGTGTTTTTGTGAGCATTTGGCTGTGCCGTACAAACAATGATCCTTCAAGAAGTGCCGGGCGCTGTCACAACACTGGACCGAGTGACGGATGGTGGCAACCGCAGCTGCCGTAGCGCCCTCTGGCGGAAACGTCGTGTGCCTGAAGTGGGTGTCGTACCTACGCCAGCGCCAGGTAATCCCAAACGGGGTTGTGTTTCTGAAAAGTGGGGATGTGGTTCTAAAAATGGGAATGTGATTCTAAAAATGAGGATGTGGTTCTAAGAATGAGAGTTTGGTTCTGGAAATGGGGTTGTGTTTCCGAAAGTAGGGATAGGGTTTCAAAAACGTTTGATTCTAAAAATTGGGATAAGGTTGTAAAAATAGGGAACCTGAAACTAAAAATGGGCTTGTGAAACTGAAAATAGGGGTGTGATTCCAAAACAAGGATTGCGGTTTTAAAAATTGGTTTCACAAGAGATATATCGCGCTTAAAAATGGCATCCTCTAACCTAAGTTTGGTACTGTTAACTGTAAAGCAGAATGATAACTCCACGAATGGTTTTCGTAACACACATGACACTCTCCTGCCATCGTATAGGCATCGTATTCAATAATAGACGATCCTGGCCTTCACAAATAGCAAAACTAACTCAATTAACGGAGGCGTCTTCTAACTCAATCAAGTAAAGGATCTTTGTCCCATGATGCTTCTTTCAAATAAAGGTTTCAAAAATGGCAAAAATGACAATTTGGCAATGGTTCTTGTCAAAAATGGCAATTTCACCCTCAATGCTTCCCTCAACTCAAAGATGGTGTCTTCAACCTATGGCATTTTGAACCAAAAATGCTTCCTTCAACCCAAAAATTATATCTTCAACCTATGGCATTTTCAACCAAAAATGCTTCCCTCAAATGGTGTTTTCAACCTATGACATTTTCAACCAAAAATGCTTCCCTCAACCCAAAGAAGGTGTTTTCAATCCAGGCCATCTTCAAACGATTGGTGCCGATCTTTCAAAATGAGCCTCATTTTTTAATTGCATGAAGCACGTGTTTCCACTGATGTAGGCGCTCATTAAGCGCCCGTGGACTGCATAAAGCCCCTCTAAATATGATTAAAAACCTCTTGTAATGTGATGTGAAACTTAATATCAAAATAAACCTCTCTTAATATGATATAAACTTCTCCTAATATGGTATAAAATCCTTCATTATGTGCTATTAAAAACTGTTTAATACGATACAAAACTTCCTAATATGATTTAAAACTTCTTTTATTGTGATATAAAACCCCTTTATGTGATGTTAAACACTGCTTAATACGATAAAAAACCTTCCTAATATGATATAAAGCCCCTCTTAATTTTATATAAAACCCCTCTTAATATGATATAAAACTCCTATTATTATGATGGACATATTCATATTAATATGATGGATATGAAGAGCAAAAATCTACTGCTGAAAATTTGCGGAAATATTTAAGGGGTGCCTGAAGTTACCTGCAAAATAGGGTAGTTTATCGAAAAACCAGAGGAAATATTAGCTGAATGTACAGTGTAATAGAAACTCTAATTCACTAATTAATACTGAGTCAGTAAAAATTGAAAAAGATAAATAAGAAATACTACCAAGATCAGTTGGGTGAATGCAAAAAAGACAAAATAACTGTGGAAAACTAAATTGAGCCCGAACGAAAAACAAAACCAGTTCAGTGAATAACACACGTGAACACTGGAAGCAAGGCGAAGACATCTAAATTTTCCAGAAGGAATATTTGTTGTGGGTTGCCGGTGCGGGCCGGCGCTCCCAAGGGGGCTGTAGATCACAGGACGCGCCGCGTTGTGACATCTCAGGTCACTTGGAGCGGTCACAAAGTTGACGTTCGGCGCCTCAGTCTTTCTCGGCTCTGTTCCAAAAGATGATTTATTGGACCATTTTTTGCATAGGTCGTACAAGAGGATTCGTTTGACCATTTTTTTGCATAGGTCATACAAAAGGTTTCGTTTTTTTCATAACGGATACAAAACGATTCGTTTTCCCATAACGCATATAAGACGATTCGTTTGATATTTTTTACAAGACGATTCGATCGACCATTTTTACGAGGCGATTCATATGACAAAAAGTATACTTATTTGAAATCAAGTGAAATTTCGGGGTTGAATTATGAAGAGTCCGTTGAAATTTTAGACGTGCGACTGATGTGTTGAAGAACAACTGAAATGAATACTATGTAAATTATCTACTGTAATTAAGTACAAATTTAATATATCGACAGTAAAGCGGGACGAATTCCAAAAAAAATAGACGCTATTTAAGTTGTCTGATAGTTAATATTTCTGATCAAAATTCTCAGGTTTTATTTTGTTCTTCATTTGTAATCGTGAAAAGCACAAAGCACTTTACTACGTCCGAGTGATTTTCGTGATTATTTTAAAAGAGCTCCGAGTTAATGAGTTTTGCGATAAATAGAGCAATCCTTTGTTCTAAGAAGTCTACCTGAACATACTGTATTGCACAACCGTCAATGCTCTACATCACACCAAATGGTTTTTCCAAAGCAACAGGACTTTCTCATTTGTCCTACAGCTCCCTCAGTTGGGTATGGGATAACTTCCTTCTAGTACAAAAATGTCCCAGAAATAATATATTTCACACTTTATTATGTGTTAGGAACAATATAAGACATTAAAGAGATTGAAGATGTTTTGTACCAATAAATAGAACACTTGCCCGAGTGCGTGATTCAACACCTAGTGGTATCAGCGGAAGCGATGGGATCACTACTTATGCTGCGTTGAAGTCTCCTGACTGCGAATAACTCATATAATATTGAAGTCTCCTGGCTATGAATAACTCTTATAATATTGAAGTTTCTCGGCTACGAATAACTATTATAATATTGAAGTCTCCTGGCTACGAATAACTCTTATAATATTGAAGTCTCCTGGCTACGAATAACTCTTATAATATTGAAGTCTCCTGGCCACGAATAACTGTAGTAATATTGAAGTCTCCTGGCTACGAATAACTCTTGTAACATTGAAGTCTCCTGGCTGCGAATAACTCTTATTATATTGAAGTCTCCTGGCTGCGAATAGCTCTTATTATATTGAAGTCTCCTGTTTTGAATAATTCGTATAATATTGAAGTCTCTTGGCTAGGATATAAGAAGACCTCTGGACCACGAATTGCATGTGTTAATAATTACTTCTTTATAATTTTAAGTAGAATATTCAGTACTCAAGCTAACATACTTAAAAAGTGGAAAAAAGCCCGAGAGCATGCGTGAACAGGTTTTCTGCTTGCGGTAAAGTATCTGCCATTTGATTATATTTCGTTTTACATTTTCAGTTACTTGATATTATGTCTCATTCTCAGGCCCCTCATCGTCTCTTACTATGTCTCTCTATTTGTGTCAAACATTCTTTCAATGATTAACAAATTTTATGTTTTATTAAATCTTATCAAAACTAAATTTACAACGTTCCGAAACTTGGTATATGAAATTAAAAAAAAAACATTTCATAAAAACGCAAACGAATCCAAAATTCATCGAAAGTTAATTTATTCGATTCGTCGCAACCCTTTTTATTGATGGAATAGAATCGTTTTTCATGAATTACTTTTTAATAAATGATAGATTATTTCTTGAATTACTAGCAGCCCAAGAGCTTTATTTCTATAAATTTCTTTAATTACTTGCAATCCTAATTCGGTAGCTCGCAACCTGACAACTGAAGAAAACTCAGTAATTGCTATAATTTTTTGTTTTTATTTTTGTCAATCATTAGAATAATTATCAATACGAATCGCCAACACTGTTAGTGTACAAAAATAATTAAATTCGAAGGTCATTATTGTTTTCCGATCTAAATTTAAATCATCTGACACTTATATGAAAACATTTTTAATTTCTTTAATGAACAAAGTTCAAGCTATTTTACTGTAAAAAATAGCAATGTAGCAGCACAATGAACTCAATATTCGCTGATTTTTAAAAACAAATTCTTTTAAACCCTAATTGTTATCTTTAAGTCTTATTTATATATTATTTATTATTTAAATAATATTATTTTAAATATTATTATTTAAATATTTGTTCCTTCCGTCTTCAATGACTTTTACCATAATTTCGATATTCATTTGTCCCTCTGTATTATCTCACTTGTCAACTGGCACATGAGTTCAGAATATTGCTATGGCAACCCCCTGTCAACAAACCTCTTCACTGGGCACAACCCTTCACTGTTAAGGCAACAACCGCCTGTCAACAAACCTCTTCACTGAGCACAACCCTTCACTGTTAAGGCAACAACCCCCTGTCAACAAACCTCTTCACTGGGCACAACCCTTCACTGTTAAGGCAACAACCTCCTGTCAACAAACCTCTTCACTGAGCACAACCCTTCACTGCTAAGGCAACAACCCCCTGTCAACAAACCTCTTCACTAAGCACAACCCTTCACTGTTAAGGCAACAACCCCCTGTCAACAAACCTCTTCACTGAGCACAACCCTTCACTGTTAAGGCAACAACCCCTTGTCAACAAACCTCTTCACTGGGCACAAACCTTCACTGTTAAGGCAACAACCGCCTGACAACAAACCTCTTCACTGGGCACAACCCTTCACTGTTAAGGCAACAACCCTCTGTCAACAAACCTCTTCACTGGGTACAACCCTTCACTGCTAAGGCAACAACCGCCTGACAACAAACCTCTTCACTGGGCACAACCCTTCACTGTTAAGGCAACAACAGCCTGTCAACAAACCACTTCACTGAGCACAACCCTTCACTGCTCTGGCAACAACCGCCTGTCAACAAACCTCTTCACTGGGCACAACCCTTCACTGCTATTATTATGGCAACAACCGCCTGTCAACAAACTTCTCCACTGTTCACAACCCTTCACAGCTATGGCAACAACAGCCTGTCAACAAACCTCTTCACTGGGCACAACCCTTCACAGCTATGGCAACAACCGCTTGTCAACAAACCTCTTCACTGTTCACAACCCTTCACTGCTATGGCAACTCCCTGTCAACAAACCTCTTCACTGTTCACAACCCTTCACTGCTATGGCAACAACCCCCTGTCAGCAAACCTCTTCACTGTTCACAACCCGTCACTACACGACACCGGGACCCTCCATTACCACTTATCTGTAGTCAATTCTGTGACCGTGCAATTAAGTTCTCAATACCCGCCAAAAACAGCAAGGCTTTCGTCGCACTCTCCCGAAGAACGACGTTAGAAAGACAAACTGCTTTATTCCGAGGCAACCGCGAGGCGCTGATTGGCCGAGCCACCTGGAGTGCGGTATCCTTGATACCAATCAGAGCTCTAAATTGCGACCGTCTTTTAAGGACTGCCAAAAAAACGTCATTTAGGAAACTGGGGAAACTGTTCTTTTTGGGAGCGAGATTGTGGCGTGGATTGTGACGTGAGATTGTGGTGTGGATTGAGACGTGAGATTGTGGTGTGGATTGTGACGTGAGATTGTGGTGTGGATTGAGACGTGAGATTGTGGTGTGGATTGAGACGTGAGATTGTGGTGTGGATTGTGACGTGAGATTCTGGTGTGGATTGAGACGTGAGATTGTGGTGTGGATTGAGACGTGAGATTGTGGTGTGGATTGTGACGTGAGATTGTGGTGTGGATTGAGACGTGAGATTGTGGTGTGGATTGAGACGTGAGATTGTGGTGTGGATTGAGACGTGAGATTGTGGTGTGGATTGAGACGTGAGATTGTGGTGTGGATTGTGACGTGAGATTGTGGTGTGGATTGTGACGTGAGATTGTGGTGTGGATTGTGACGTGAGATTGTGGTTTGGATTGTGACGTGGGATTGTGGTGTGGATTGTGACGTGAGATTTTGGTGTAGATTGAGACGTAAGATTGAGCTTGTATCCTAGATACTCAAAATACCGCCAGTTGTGCCCTGAAGCTGATCAGTCGTACAAGTATTTACCTCAATGAGCTTGTATCCTAGATACTCAAAATACCGCCAGTTGTGCCCTGAAGCTGATCAGTCGTACAAGTTTTTACCTCAATGAGCTTGTATCCTAGATACTCAAAATACCGCCAGTTGTGCCCTGAAGCTGATCAGTCGTACAAGTTTTTACCACAGTGAGCTTGTATCCTAGATACTCAAAATACCGCCAGTTGTGCCCTGAAGCTGATCAGTCGTACAAGTTTTTACCACAGTGAGCTTGTATCCTAGATACTCAAAATACCGCCAGTTGTGTCAAGGAGATCATTAGTCCTTGAAGCATATAACTCAATGAGCTTGTCTCTAGACACACAAAACCATTGACATTTCAAGACGACGATCTGAAAAGTTGCTAAAAGACTTGCGCCACACCGGGAGCATTTGTTGCTTCATTATCACACTCATTCCCCCGTTTGTGTGAGGTCTGCGTGTTCATCGAGACAAGTTCCTTATACTCTAAATGGCACCCACATTGTTAACGAGCTGGAATCCCTGGTTTTATATCACCAGCGTTGTTAATTCGGCGCTCGAAAAATAATACGACGTCTAATTCCTAGCATTCTATAGGAGGAGGGATAAATGCAAGCCAGCTGTTGCAATAAAGGTGTCCGTAACAGCTGGGCTTTGTAGAATCTTTGTCGAAGCTTTGTCGTATCTTTGTCGAGGCTTTGTTGAATCTTTGGCGTCCCTTTGTTGAATCTTTGTCGAATTTTTGTCGAATCTTTGTGGTAGCTTTTTCGAAACTTTGTTGAATCTTTGTCAAAGCTTTGTTGAATCTTTGTCGAAGCTTTGTCGTATCTTTGTCGAAGCTTTCTTGAATCTTTGTCGTACCTTTGTTAAATCTTTGTCGTACCTTTGTTGAATCTTTGTCGTACCTTTGTTGAATCTTTGTCGTACCTTTGTTGAATCTTTGTCGAAGCTTTGTCGTATCTTTGTCGAAGCTTTCTTGAATCTTTGTCGGACCTTTGTATAATCTTTGTCGAAGGTTTGTTGGCTGGTAGAAGCGAGGCATTTCAATCTAGTGCGATGAGATCTCGGTGTGCAAGAATATGTGCGGTCTGCTAAAGTTCCGATTAATTACTTCATTAAAGGCCGGCCTGTGGAGCCAGCGGGGGACTATATATGGTCCACATACTCCATCCATCTCCCCAACACGGCCCGCACGTCGCTAATAACCCAACTGAGGTATCCAAATCGTGACACTCGGCCAGTTAATTCACCGCCACCCGCTGGTATTCAATCGCAGCTACACGAGCCTAATTCCACAAGTGGTGTACGTAACAGGGGATCCCAGCACACTTACCCCACTTCTCCCGCCCACCCACTGTTATTGGAACCCACCTGCAAGTGTGGATACCCCAAATAGGGTGGCTTAGTGGGGTTTGCGTAGCACTTACCTCACTCTTGCGCCAGTACGGCCGAGCTCGTTAAGTCGAAGCATCGCTGATGCCCGTCGTGGTGCTGAGCCTGGCGCTGTGACGGGCCGGGCACGGGCCGTCGACGGGTCGAAGATGTGCAAGACAACGGGCCAGTGATAAGCCAAAAACGGGTTGGTGACGGCCGGTGACGGGCTGAGAACAGGTAGGTGACGGGCCGAGAACAGGTAGTTGACGGGCTGAGAACTGGTAGGTGACGGGCTGAGAACAGGTAGGTGAAGGGCCGAGAACAGGTAGGTGACGGGCCAAGAACAGGTAGGTGACGAACCGAGAACAGGTAGGTGACCGGCCGAGAACAGGTAGGTGACGGGCCGAGAACAGGTAGGTGACGGGCCGAGAACAGGTAGGTGACGGGCCGAGAACAGGTAGGTGACGGGAGAGAACAGGTAGGTGACGGGCCGAGAACCGGTAGGTGACGACAAAACACAACTACCCAGGTAGAGAAATAATGAATGACTAACCAATGATTGGCCACGCTACTTGCCAGTGATGGGCCGGTGATTGGACAACCATTCACGTTTCAAGAGAAGGCGTTCGGTAATAATTAGAGCTGTTAACAGATGGTAAATATCAGGAAAAAAAACAGTGGGTCGTAACCGACCAACCTCACAAGAAAATTTAAATGACTTGTACAAAAAATAATTAGGAATAATAAATCACCTTCAATGAATAATTAATGCAAAAAATAACAACCCAATAAGAAATATTAAATCACAGTCAGTAAATAATTAATACTTAAAATGGTTAACTAATAATAAACAAAACAAATCACAGTAACTGAACTTTTAATACAGAAATAGCAAACAAATAAGCAATAATAAACCCCATTAACTAAATAATTAATACAAAAATAGCCAATTATTACGCAATAATAAACCACAATAATCAAATAATTAATACAAAAATAGCAAACAAACAAGCAATAATAAATCAGAGTCAGTTAATAAGAGGATGAGCGCCAGCCATGAGCCAGTGACGGGCCGTGGCTCAGCCTCACAACCCCACGGGGGGTCCAACCCCAGCGGGGGTCCCGATCCCGATCCTCTACAGGGTGGCCTCACTTAACCCTTCTCCCCCCGCCTTCCCTATCCCCAACCCCATTCCCATCCCTTCTCTATCCCTAATCCTACCCCCGTTCGCTTTAACCCCTAATTCTACTTCCACCACCTTTACTCCCGAACCCTTAAATCCCCAATCCTCCTACCCCCTCTTTTTCCCCCAATCCAGCCCCTATCTACCCTCACTAAACCTACCCTCCCTCTCTAACCCAATCCTATCCCCCGCTCTACCCCCAGCTCTAATTCCACTCTCTTTGCCCTCAACTCTACCCTTTCAACCCCCCAATCCAGCGTCCAAAGAGGAATATGAGATGTCCCGGGCTAAGGGTTAATTAGGCCTTCCATTTATTGAAATAGAATATTTTTTTGAGGAGCACTTATTTTTCGGTTTAATGCTGTGCTGTTTTTCAGCACCTGCGACTTCTTGTCTGCGACGCTCATTCCCATTCTTACTTTTTCGCCACCTGCATGCATGTTTTTCGCCGCCCAAGTAATTAATTCGCTTAGGTGGCGAAAAACATGCATGCGCCGGAGAAAAAAGTCGGACTGGAAAAGGACGCTCAATGACCGTATCTGTGATACGAGTTTCACCAGTGCACAAGTACAGGAATTTTTTGACCTTATCCAGTTCCGCCCCCCATCGATGCAACACATAACTTCAGCCACATGTAACTTTCGAAATAACGCACCTGTCGATTTCAAATTACTCTCAAATTAAGGAAAGGTTGAAACATTTTTTCGTTTGAGTGTAATTTGAAGTCGATTAACCGGGGGACTGATAACAGGGGGACTGATAACAGGGGGACTGATGACAGGGGACTGATAACAGGGGGAATGATGACAGGAGGACTGATATTAGGGGGACTGATAACAGGGGGAATGATGACAGGAGGACTGATATTAGGGGGATTGATAACAGGGGGACTGATGACAGGGGACTGATGACAGGGGGACTGATAACAGGGGGACTGATAACAGGGGGACTGATAACAGGGGGAATGATGACAGGAGGACTGATATTAGGGGGACTGATAACAGGGGGAATGATGACAGGAGGACTGATATTAGGGGGATTGATAACAGGGGGACTGATAACAGGGGGAATGATGACAGGGGACTGATGACAGGGGGACTGATAACAGGGGGACTGATGACAGGGGACTGATGACAGGGGGACTGATAACAGGGGGACTGATAACAGGGGGAATGATGACAGGAGGACTGATATTAGGGGGATTGATAACAGGGGGACTGATAACAGGGGGAATGATGACAGGGGACTGATGACAGGGGGACTGATAACAGGGGGACTGATGACAGGGGACTGATGACAGGGGGATTGATAACAGGGGGACTGATAACAGGGGGAATGATGACAGGGGACTGATGACAGGGGGACTGATAACAGGGGGACTGATGACAGGGGACTGATGACAGGGGGACTGATAACAGGGGGACTGATAACAGGGGGACTGATAACAGGGGGATTGATAACAGGGGGGACTGATGACAGGGGACTGATGACAGGGGGACTGATAACAGGGGGACTGATAACAGGGGGACTGATAACAGGGGGACTGATAACAGGGGGACTGATAACAGGGGGAATGATGACAGGAGGACTGATATTAGGGGGACTGATAACAGGGGGAATGATGACAGGAGGACTGATATTAGGGGGATTGATAACAGGGGGACTGATGACAGGGGACTGATGACAGGGGGACTGATAACAGGGGGACTGATAACAGGGGGACTGATAACAGGGGGAATGATGACAGGAGGACTGATATTAGGGGGATTGATAACAGGGGGACTGATAACAGGGGGAATGATGACAGGAGGACTGATATTAGGGGGATTGATAACAGGGGGACTGATGACAGGGGACTGATGACAGGGGGACTGATAACAGGGGGACTGATAACAGGGGGACTGATAACAGGGGGAATGATGACAGGAGGACTGATAACAGGGGGACTGATAACAGGGGGACTGATAACAGGGGGACTGATAACAGGGGGACTGATAACAGGGGGAATGATGACAGGAGGACTGATATTAGGGGGACTGATAACAGGAGGACTGATATTAGGGGGATTGATAACAGGGGGACTGATGACAGGGGACTGATGACAGGGGACTGATGACAGGGGGACTGATAACAGGGGGACTGATGACAGGGGAATGATGACAGGAGGACTGATATTAGGGGGACTGATAACAGGGGGACTGATAACAGGGGGACTGATAACAGGGGGAATGATGACAGGAGGACTGATATTAGGGGGACTGATAACAGGAGGACTGATATTAGGGGGATTGATAACAGGGGACTGATGACAGGGGACTGATGACAGGGGACTGATGACAGGGGGACTGATAACAGGGGGACTGATGACAGGGGAATGATGACAGGAGGACTGATATTAGGGGGACTGATAACAGGGGGACTGATAACAGGGGGACTGATAACAGGGGGACTGATAACAGGGGGACTGATAACAGGGGGACTGATAACAGGGGGAATGATGACAGGAGGACTGATATTAGGGGGACTGATAACAGGAGGACTGATATTAGGGGGACTGATGACAGGGGACTGATGACAGGGGACTGATGACAGGGGGACTGATAACAGGGGGACTGATAACAGGGGGACTGATGACAGGGGAATGATGACAGGAGGACTGATATTAGGGGGACTGATAACAGGGGGACTGATAACAGGGGGACTGATAACAGGGGGACTGATGACAGGGGGACTGATGACAGGGGACTGATGACAGGGGACTGATGACAGGGGACTGATGACAGGGGACTGATAACAGGGGGACTGATAACAGGGGGACTGATAACAGGGGGACTGATGACAGGGGGACTGATGACAGGGGACTGATGACAGGGGACTGATAACAGGGGGACTGATAACAGGGGGACTGATAACAGGGGGACTGATGACAGGGGGACTGATGACAGGGGACTGATGACAGGGGACTGATGACAGGGGACTGATAACAGGGGACTGATGACAGGGGACTGATGACAGGGGACTGATGACAGGGGACTGATGACAGGGGACTGATAACAGGGGGACTGATAACAGGGGGACTGATGACAGGGGGACTGATGACAGGGGACTGATGACAGGGGACTGATGACAGGGGACTGATGACAGGGGGACTGATGACAGGGGACTGATGACAGGGGACTGATAACAGGGGGACTGATAACAGGGGGACTGATAACAGGGGGACTGATGACAGGGGGACTGATGACAGGGGACTGATGACAGGGGACTGATGACAGGGGACTGATGACAGGGGACTGATGACAGGGGACTGATGACAGGGGGACTGATGACAGGGGGACTGATGACAGGGGACTGATGACAGGGGACTGATGACAGGGGACTGATAACAGGGGACTGATGACAGGGGACTGATGACAGGGGACTGATGACAGGGGACTGATGACAGGGGACTGATGACAGGG
Organism: Morinoia aosen; assembly: GCA_030386875.1. Classification (NCBI taxonomy): domain Eukaryota; kingdom Metazoa; phylum Arthropoda; class Malacostraca; order Amphipoda; family Talitridae; genus Morinoia; species Morinoia aosen. The sequence goes on along the minus strand of CM059569.1, from coordinate 33,822,497 downwards.
GGACTGATGACAGGGGACTGATGACAGGGGGACTGATGACAGGGGACTGATGACAGGGGACTGATGACAGGGGACTGATAACAGGGGACTGATGACAGGGGACTGATGACAGGGGGACTGATGACAGGGGACTGATGACAGGGGACTGATGACAGGGGACTGATGACAGGGGGACTGATGACAGGGGACTGATGACAGGGGACTGATGACAGGGGACTGATGACAGGGGACTGATGACAGGGGGACTGATGACAGGGGACTGATGACAGGGGGACTGATGACAGGGGACTGATGACAGGGGGACTGATGACAGGGGGACTGATGACAGGGGACTGATGACAGGGGGACTGATGACAGGGGGACTGATGACAGGGGACTGATGACAGGGGGACTGATGACAGGGGACTGATGACAGGGGGACTGATGACAGGGGACTGATGACAGGGGACTGATGACAGGGGACTGATGACAGGGGGACTGATGACAGGGGACTGATGACAGGGGGACTGATGACAGGGGACTGATGACAGGGGGACTGATGACAGGGGGACTGATGACAGGGGACTGATGACAGGGGACTGATGACAGGGGGACTGATGACAGGGGACTGATGACAGGGGGACTGATGACAGGGGACTGATGACAGGGGACTGATGACAGGGGACTGATAACAGGGGACTGATGACAGGGGACTGATGACAGGGGACTGATGACAGGGGACTGATGACAGGGGGACTGATGACAGGGGACTGATGACAGGGGACTGATGACAGGGGACTGATAACAGGGGACTGATGACAGGGGACTGATGACAGGGGACTGATGACAGGGGGACTGATGACAGGGGACTGATGACAGGGGACTGATGACAGGGGGACTGATGACAGGGGGACTGATGACAGGGGACTGATGACAGGGGACTGATGACAGGGGACTGATAACAGGGGACTGATGACAGGGGACTGATGACAGGGGGACTGATGACAGGGGACTGATGACAGGGGACTGATGACAGGGGACTGATGACAGGGGACTGATGACAGGGGACTGATGACAGGGGACTGATGACAGGGGACTGATGACAGGGGACTGATGACAGGGGACTGATAACAGGGGACTGATGACAGGGGACTGATGACAGGGGACTGATGACAGGGGACTGATGACAGGGGACTGATGACAGGGGACTGATGACAGGGGACTGATAACAGGGGACTGATGACAGGGGACTGATGACAGGGGACTGATGACAGGGGACTGATGACAGGGGACTGATGACAGGGGACTGATGACAGGGGACTGATAACAGGGGGACTGATGACAGGGGACTGATGACAGGGGACTGATGACAGGGGACTGATGACAGGGGACTGATACAGGGGACTGATGACAGGGGACTGATGACAGGGGGACTGATGACAGGGGACTGATGACAGGGGGACTGATAACAGGGGACTGATAACAGGGGACTGATGACAGGGGACTGATGACAGGGGACTGATGACAGGGGACTGATGACAGGGGACTGATGACAGGGGACTGATGACAGGGGACTGATGACAGGGGGACTGATGACAGGGGACTGATGACAGGGGACTGATGACAGGGGACTGATGACAGGGGACTGATGACAGGGGACTGATGACAGGGGACTGATGACAGGGGACTGATGACAGGGGACTGATGACAGGGGGACTGATGACAGGGGACTGATGACAGGGGACTGATGACAGGGGACTGATGACAGGGGACTGATGACAGGGGACTGATGACAGGGGACTGATGACAGGGGGAC